>WBMY01010284.1:971790-1009133 GCA_013397315.1 Donacobius atricapilla
GGCCTGCTGCGGGAAGAGCACATCCCTCCGGGGCCCGGCAGCCTCTCGTTGCTTTAACCCTCCAGTCCGGGCAGGAAAACTGATACAGGAGTTGGCCCGAACGCAGATGCACAATGAAGTGGCTGAGACTTGCTTCTGTGTGCGTGCGTGCGAGTGTTTCAGTCTAATGTGCCTGTATTTTGGTCTTCAGTTGAAGTGTATGCTCAGTTCTGCCTGTCTTACAAACGGTGCCAAAAGGAAGAGTTGGAATGTGATACTGCTTTCCTTTGTTGTTGTCAACAGCTTCTGCGTTTTCTACAAGAGTTCTCACAACAAACCATTTCCAGGACACACGAAATCAAAAAACAAGTGGACGGATTGATTAGTGAAACAAAAGCTACAGACTGTCGTCTTCATAATGTCTTCAATGACTTTCTTATGTTGTCCAACACGCAGTTCATAGAGAATGTGAGTGTGTTCTCCTACAACATCAAACCTGTACTTCAGACATTGTCATTGTCTCTTAATGTGGTGTGGAGAAGTGATTTAGCTTTCTGGCAAGTCTGATGCTGATTTAGAGATGAACTGACTTTTAATTGCGTTCTGTTTAAGGATATCCTAATTCCCTTGTGTGTGATGCACTAGCCAGTATTTGCAGGTTCCCTTTGCCTTTTCAAAAGCCTTTTTACCTTCCTCCCTTCCTAATACAGTTTTGGTTTTAGAACTGTGAATGTATTGGGAATTCTGAGATGTCTTGGTTTATCTTCACAAGTTGCATGAATGTGGCATTTATCTGAACTTACCTGTCTAAATATGAGGAATGTTATACAATGCTGTAAATTTGCCTAATGGTGTTATTTTTATTCTAGAAGCATTTGGTATTAAAGGTGTTGGCCTGCAGGCAGTAGTCCTCTTTGTGTGGTCATGGCGTATTTTCTGGTTCATATTGCCACTTTATAAATATCTCTATTTTGAAAGATAAAGCTTGACTTGAAAGCCTGTTGCAACATTGTTTCACGAGAAGTGTGTGTCTCATTAAGATAGAGAGTTTTAATAGTATTTCAGATTTTTGGAGGGTTTATAGCACAGTGAGTTTTATCAGGTGTTTTGTTTTGATCAGCATTATTTCAGGTCATACATGTCTCATCATGGCATTATTATTGGAAAGATGGTGGCAGAAGAAAAGAAGGAAAACTGGATTAATATTCTGGGAACTTTTGGTGGTAGTTGGTTTTATCAGAGCTGCAGTGTTTTTTCTGACCTTGCTTGGTTGTTCAGCATAATGATTCTGCTGAGAACAGTTTGTACCAAATGTTTTAAATCTCATGTGCTTACAGCTGTTTGTTCCCAAATCAAGGTGCACAGAAATAGCTCTTCATTTCTGATTCTCAGTTTAGTTAGTGAGAGATCTGTCTCCTCCCAGAGGATAACTGCACCTGTGTTTGAGACTTGGATTTAGGTTTGCAGGTTCCATGGAGATCTTTTATTCCCCTTTGTCTCCTGGCAGCTGGCCCTACAAAAGAGTGCTAAAAGAGCTGGATGTGAGGGATCATCAGAACAAACTGAAGGTTCAGGGATGTTGTGAACCTTCTCTGTGTGTATGGAAGGGAAGCTACTAAATGACAGAAAACTAAAGGAAAGTAGATAGCCTCTAAGTAAACTATAGGTTTCACTCTGAAGGTGTCTAGAACAGCTTTATGTTGGGAAGGTTAAAACAGTGCATTTTTTATCATGTTCAGGTTAGTCTGTTACCAAACCTGAATTACCTCAGTTGCATTGAGAGGCTGCTGATGGTACCTTCAGTACCAATGCATGAAGGTACTTGACATCATCCATGGCTTCCTTTTTTTAATGTGTGATGAATTAATGTGCAATTAATTATATATTAACAGTGTATTTTGTGGTGCTACCCATGGTTAAGACCCTGTAGTAGTACATTGTTCTTACATGAATTAATTTTGCTTGACTTTTCAGAGAGTATATGATGAGGAAGTGGAAGAGCCTATTCCCAAAGCTTATGTTGGAGACAAAACAGAGCAGGTAGTTAACTTCAGCTGCCTTGAATGCTGTCAATATGGCTGCAGCCATTGTCTACCTTCTCATTTCAAACTTGCTTTGCTTACATTTACAACTTACAAACCTTACTCCTTCCTTTCTCATTGAAGTCTCTCTGTTGGATAGTGTGTGTCACTCAGACATAAAGTTGACAGTGATATTGGAGGCTACTACAGTGTGTCATCATCTGTTAGGATCTCCCCAAGTTCATCCAGCAGACAAGACTTATGCATTGATTTTTTTCAAGTGGTTATGCATCTCTGTTTCTGGAGTGATGAAAATGAATTAAGTCAATGATTGTCCTTCTAATGCACAGAGTGAAAAAGCTTTCATTGTGCTAATTTGAAATTAACATTTTGAATGTGTGTTGTGGTAAGATTGAGTCTTAAGTAAAATGCAATGAGCACGTGTTTTCTCTGTTACTAAAGGAAAAGACGCGGGAGCAGAAAGAAGCTGATCTAATCCCTAAAATTCAAGAAGCAGTGAATTATGGGTTGCAGGTTCTGGACAGTGCATTTGAACAGCTAGACATCAAAGCAGGGAACTCTGACTCAGAAGAGGAAGAAAGTAATGAAAGAGTGGAACTGATACTTGAGCCAAAGGTACAGGGACATGTTCTTCCAGGGTTTGTTTTGCTTTCTTGAACTTGCTCTTTGCTTCTATCAGCTGTATAACTGCCTTAGTGTGAAACTGATGTTAGCTAAACCTGTTACCTAAAAAGAGGATTTGATGACTGCATCTGAAGAGGTACTCTCTGCTGAGCTACTCCTTGTCTTGCAGTTAGGTTAGCATTAAGGGATGGCACCCTAAAGGAAGTAAGTTTAATGGAGTGAACTTCCAAGGGGAAGCATCAGTTCTGTGTGGAAGTGGGACATACAGATTTCATGCTTTTTAGGTACAAACCATATCTTTAAGGATGGCTTTTATTACTGTCCCAGTAATTAAAAATCCAAGGTTCAGGTTTTGGGATAAGGCACATGCCTGTAGATCTTTGCAAGGATATTCTTCTGTTAGATGGCATGTAGAGAATAAGTTGAGACTACACAAATAGAAGTAGCCACTTTCTTTGACAGTGTTGAGAGGAATAAACCTCAGCTAGCCCACCCAGTTGTATGTTGGCTTGAAGCACATGTTTGGTGGGACTCTAAACAAGCTTGTATCTTCCTTGAGTTAAAACAAGGGGTGTAAGACCTCTGGCTTTGTCAGCCATGTTGGGCTTTTCAGAGATGTCAGAAAGACCTGATGTTGTCTCTTTCCAGGATCTCTATATTGACAGACCTTTACCTTACTTGATTGGCTCTCAGCAGTTTATGGAACAGGATGATGTTGGCCTTGGAGATCTCTCTAGTGAAGGTATGTGCTGGCATGACTTTTTATTTCTAGGCAAGTAATTAGTTCCTAATCGAAGACTTTTGACTGTTTTAAGTCCCCGCTTTGGTTATCCTGTGTACTGTTCTTGCATGTTTAGATGCAGGCTGTAATTAGCTGGAGAAAAACGTGTTCATCTTGCCATAACCACTTTTCCAGCATACAAAGCAGTAACTTTTCAGTTACTTGTGCTTTGTGTATTAGAAATACAAAGTGTTAAAATTTCATCAGCTTTCAAAGCTCTTTCAAATCATTCTCTATCCACCTGAATTTTAGTTTTTTTCACAGAGTCTTTAGGTTGCTTAAATGGTGACTACATTGTTCTGTGTCTGTCCTTAACTTTTTTGTTTCCATTTAAATTAGAAGGATCAGTAGATAGTGACCGTGGAAGTGTAATTGACAGTGAAGAAAAGGATGAGGAGGTAAGTGGCAGGTACCAACTGCTTTGCCCAAGCATTCCTTGCCTTTGAGGCCATTCACTACCTTGCTTTTTGATGTTGGCACTCAGATACTACTGCACAATGTTTGCTCCCTGTGTTGATTGTGATAAATATACTTTCTGGTTTTGTTCTTATGCAGTGGTTTCCTCTGCAGCTTTCCAGAGGAACATTTATGTGGTATTGACTCTAGCTGTTATTAACGTAGAATATTTCAAACTGAAATGTTTTATTCCACTCTAATTTAATTTTGTGAAGCAAATCAGATTCTTATCAAGAATTGCATTTATGGAGGACAAATCTGTTGTAAATTACAGTTAGAAAGAATGGATGTAGACTGACAGGAACAAGCTGAAAGCTTTAAGTAATGGACCTCCAGGCTTTGCCTCATAAATCTGCTGCACTGGAATTGGAATATCCCTTCCTGATATGTTTTACCTGCTTTGGCTGGGATGTCTCTGCTTTGTAACTGTGCTACGGAAGCAATCCCTTTCTCCTGACGTGTTTGCTTTTGGTGTCTTTGCTCACTTAAAATGAAATCCCTTTTGAGTTACTTCAGTGCTGTCACAATGGAGCCTGCTGTCTTTGCTGAATTAATGATTTTCTAGGGAGCTCCTTTCATAAAGATGGTCAGCAGTGGGGGAACAATTTCTTGGTCAGAACATGGTGAGGAGAGATCTGAATGTCCAAACTTGAGCAAGTTCTGAGTTTCTGAGCCCTCTCTGCCTTAACCACTGGACGAAGTAATGTGTGATACTTGTCTCTGGGTCTCTTGTGTTACAGGAATCAGATGATGAATTTGGAAACCCTAGTGAAGATGACCAAAAGACGGTACAGTTAAACACTGCTACATACCTAAAAGACTTCAGGCTTGTGGCACAGTCAGCATGCATGACAAAGGAGATGAGAGCTCTAGACAGTTGACTGTTAGCAATCTTGTGAGACCAGATTTTTATGACTTTTTATGGGATGGTTCTGGCCAGATGGCACCATGTTCTGAAAATGAACCTGGGTTGGGCTTAAAGACATGCTTGCAAGCTGTCATTAGATACAGAGCCTTTGTGGGATGGCATTGCCTGGTATTTGTTTTCCTCAGGAGTAACTTGGGAGACATAGAGTTCAAAGAATCTACCCAAGGAAAACTAGGCTTCTGTGTGTTTATTTGGTTTATAATTAAAATTCTAATCTTGCTGTGCAGGAGGCAAGGAGCAGTACAGTTTGTGTATGACATGAAATTGAAGATGTGAACAGTATTAGATATTTGAACAGTTTATCCATTTGGATAATGAATGAGAAAGGAAATGTTGAGATGGAAAAATTCAAGCCTGACTTTAGTAATTAGTTTTAGAAGCAGGAATCTTACCAATATTTAGATGTGCCACTACAAAAGACTTTTATGTGGGGATCCTCAATCTGGCATGATTTAATGTCAAAAGAGCAATGTTGCAAAAAGTGACTGTTTTTTAACCTACTTATTAATAAAACAGTATTGCAAAAGCACTCAGGTGTTACTTTTAAGATGACTTTCATAGGGTAGCTTTGTATGCCTGATGTATTTTAAATGAGCAAGGAACTTTGGGTTTTGGTGATTTAGTTCAATTCTGGGCCCTTGCCTGTGTGAATCCCCAGCTCTCATCCAGGTCACTTCATCTTTTTCACCCTCTTATTGATGTGACTGAAACCAGGATGTGAACATATAGTGTCTGTCGTTCTGCTGTCCACCCTGAGGACAGTGCAAGATGATAGTTTTTTACTAGTTGATGACAGTGTTCCTGTGTTAACACTAAGTACCAGGTCTTTAGTTTGTGTATGGTAGCGGTGCACACCTTGCTAGGGAAGCCTTTGTGTCCTCAGTTGCAGTATTCAGTAGCACAGGGTTGAGGTGTGCTAGAGAATGCAGCAACTTGCTTGCAGCTAGACGCACTCCTTCCTTACCTTTTAAAAGCTGTGAAGTACGCCAAACTGGCTGTAAGTTCCCATCCTTTCTGTAAGTTTGATTTGAATATTTTATCTAAGCAGATGTAGTTTTGTGCTTGTTTTGTATGTGAACAGGATATTAATTGTTTTTTAGAGGATAGCCCAGATGAGTGATGAAGATGATGATGATGGCTGTGATCTCTTTGACTCTGAAAAAGAGGAGGATGAGGATGGAGACTTAGATGAAAGCACAAAGCCTGTGAGTAATTGTTGCCTTCCTGGAGTGGGAGATTTGACTTGCTGTATGAAAAATCTGTCCTTAGAGGGATTATAATGGTAGCTCTCAAATACCTGGGATCCTGTAGGAAGTGCCTCCAGAAATCCTGAGTAGTCTTTTAACATGACTGTTCTGGCGTTACCCCTTTAAACTCAGGGATTCTTGCACCTTAAGCATATTATCAAAGCTGTCAAGAACATTAAGAAATGGATTGTTGTATTTTTGTGAGGTAAAGGTCTTACGTTTCTCCTGCTTACAAAGCAAGCTGACATTAAAAAGAATGAGTTCATCAGATTTAGAAATTCTGAGGGGTTTTTTAATTCTTGATGCACACCTAGTCTCTGCTTTCTTAACAAAAAGCTGTATTGCTTCTTCTGAGAGCTTCAGGCAAAGTCTAGACAAGATTTTGTAAAGTGAGGCTATAGAGTACAGTATTTATAATTGCAATTGCATCAAGTTGCTAACTGGATCTTATATAAGAAATATGCTGTTATTTGTCCCTGCTGCTCAGAAAAAGAAGAGGCCAACATCATTTGCAGATGAGCTGGCAGCCCGAATCAAAGGAGAAGTGGCAGTCAGACAGGACGAAGAGCGTTCGTGTGAGTTATCTCCCAAGTTTTGAAAAGTGCTTGTGCAGTAATGGGGGACTCGTGAAAGCGTGGGACAGGAGATTGTGGGTAACAATACATGAAGTTACACGGATTTGTTATTTGAACGTGTATTAGGTAAAAGCATGACAAGAGGCATTGCAGACACTTTTGTGCTCTGAGAAACTCTTTGGCCATAAGTCAGGACTGAATTGGAATTCACTGAGAGTTACAGTGGGAGACAAATTGCTTTCAGGTGAGACAGGTCACTCTCAAAACACACATTATTGGAAAGGTTTACTCTCCAATGTGATTCTCCCTCTGCATGGTTGACCATATGCTTTCTCCTGTTTCAAGTAAGTATGTGGAAGCCACTGGTCACTGTAGTTTTTCTGTGAGCTCTACAGTGGAAAACACCTCAAGCAGTAGATTGGTGTTTTCATGTGAAGTGGATTGTTTGTTTCCTTTGTGTCTTAAATATACTGCCTTGAGGAAGTTTTCCTTGCTACTTTTACTCATTATATTTTAGACTAAATAATTCATTTACTTTTGTGTTGCTTTCAAAAGGAGAGACCCTGAAGTTTTTAGTCTTGCAGCAAAGCAGCAGTTTAAAATAGCGGGCTGAAGTTGAGTTAGCAAGTGCTTATGAGGCTGCTATTGACCTGTAATATTGAGAAGATGAACAGACAAGAGCTGTGTGTGTGTGATTTTGCACAGTTGAAACAAACTAGGTCTGCCAATATCAAGAGTATAAAACCTACCAACCTGTTCAGTTACAGGGAAATCTTCCAATCATTGAAGTAACTGTAGCTTTTGTAGCTGAATGGAGACAATAATAAATCTGGAGCCATTTAAAATGCTGAGAGGTTCTGCAAAGGTGTGGAACCTGTACTGTCTGGAATGCTGTGTTGCTTTCTGACATCTCAGGTGACACTAGTCTCCATGTGGACAACTGTGTTGAACCCCTAGTGCCTGACAGAATGATTCTATTACAATTATAGGTACTAGTTTTAGAAACTGTATTTCTCAGAATTGCTTCATCAGGCTGATTCATCAAAAGCACAGAGGTCAGCTTGGTTTGCTATATTTTTAGGTTCTTTTTGCCATAGATTGATCTTAGACTGTAAGTAAATGTCAACTAGTTTTTCATTGAAACTTTCTTCTTAAAGCCCTGTCCTCAGAGACCAAAACAAGGAAAACCCCGAAAGAGAAGAAGGAAGTTAGAGTTCCATCGGATGGTAGGGTATCCTCCTGTCTTGTTTTTGAATTTTGGGCTGGATTGTAAGATACCATTTAAGAAATCATGGCCTCTGCTATAGAAGCTGGGTGGAATATCAGTGAGCATCCTTCAACGTGAATGTGTAAACAAATCTAGGTTGTGATGTGCATGTAAACAAGGCTGGAAACACGCTTAGTGAGAGTTCTTCCTTTAACGTGGCCTCTGGAGCAACTGCATAACCCAGTCTATCTTCAGCAGCTTCTCTCCATGTGTTATGTTTATGAGAGCAGATGAAACCAAAGCAATTTTTATTTTTGTTGTCTCTAATTCCCTTTCATGCAACTTGATCGGTCTTAGTAAAGCTCATGGCTCTTGTACTTCCTAGATGAAGATGATGACATTTTCAAACCTCCTAAACTGACTGATGAGGACTTCACACCGTTTGGTTCAAGGGGTGGCCTCTTCAGTGGTGGAACAGGCCTCTTTGATGATGAAGAGGTGAGAATGCTGCAGATTGTAGAAATCAAGTGTTTCCCCCTTTTAAAAACAAAACAAAAGATCCCTGAAAATTCCCACCTCTGGAGGACAGGGGACAAACAGCATTTTGTTGCTTGGTGATATTCAGCTACACACAGAGTTCAGGTAGTTCTATGCTGTGCTTTCCATTCTAATAAAGCCTTCATTGAAAAAAATGTTCTTTCATTTTTTAAGTGGCAGACAATAGCTTAAAAAGAATATTAAGAAAAATAATCTGGTAGTGCAAGCCAGCTTTGTGTCAGTGCAAGTTTGGATGAAACCATCACTGGTTAACTCTTGGTGACTTATTACTTGGACTATTTTCCTCATCTTTGTAGACACAGGACAGCCAAGCAGATCTGTCTGTGACGGTTGCCTGCCTGCATACACCTGTTCTTGGTTTTCTGTTACCTAAAGTTAAACTTCTCAGAAGGGTGACTTAGCTTCACTTTTCTTGCACATTGGAGGAGGCTGTGCTGTACCAGCAGGCAGACACAGCAGGAAACAGGCAAATAATAACTGACAAATGCACAATTGATCGCTGACACCTCTGCCACACCCCTGCATTCCCATACTCTTTCTGAAGTGTTTTGCCTTCTTAGTACAAAGTTTTATACAAAGACCATGCATTTTGACTCTCCAGGTAGTCAGCCTCTAATACCCAATTTGTATAAGAGGGTGACTCCAGGTAGTCAGCCTCTAATACCCAATTTGTATAAGAGGGAGGCTTTCAAGAAATTAAGTGGTCAGTAGTCAAAAAATCTGGAGGTTTCCTGGAAATCCAGGCTGTGATTGTTGAAGATTGGTACAGAGCAGTGCAACCTGATCACAAGAACAGCTGTGGGAGTGTCTTGCAGTTCTTTTGAGCTGTAATGTATTTCTCTGCACCATTTTGAGCTGTAATATATTTCTCTGCACCATTATAGCATCTTAACATCTCTTTAGTAGCAGTGTAATTAATTCGTTTTATGCACACAGTTCAGGAGTATCTTTATGCTTGTCCTGACCTGAATTTTTCCTTCAAACCTTACTGTATAAACTTAGAAGGGTGTAATCAGGACCTAACCAGCTGTAGATTAGTGTAAGTCCTTGAAAATGTTCAAATAAAAGGTCATTCCTTCTCTTCAGCAGATAGACTAGTGATCAGTAAATTAAATTTTAGAAGAGAGCTGCTTTTCTGAATGTATACACTCAAGTTAACACTTGCTACCTAGGTTTAAGTCTCTATTTGCAGACATTCTTTTGAGAAGGGGGTGGTGATTACCTCCTCTGTCTTGGCTTAGAAGTAGACATTCAGTATGGAAAAATCAGCATCTGTAATTTCCTACAAAAACAAATTCACCACTTCCCCCCTTTGTATTTTCATCTATGATCAGAGTGATCTTTTTGCTGAAGCACCAAGAGGAGAAGAATCAAAAGAGAGAGAGGAGCGAGTCCCAGTTAGCGAAGGTAAGAATCAACAGTTGCCTCCTGTAGTCTTGTCTATGCTTTAGATTTAGGTTTTATTAGTCCTAGCAGCTAGACTGTTCCCAAATTAGGAAACCTTGTGTAGCAATTGCAGAGCAAGTCTTTTCTCCTCACCAGTCTTAAAAGAGAATAGGTGTGTTGAATTTTATATATGTTCACTAGGATCTGAGGCACTCACCTACTCTCCTAGAGCTGAAAGGATGTCCTTACTGCTGTTGGCAGAGCTCTCTGCATGTGCTGGGTTCCTGCTTCTTAAGTGTACTTTGCAGGATCCAGTTGTGGGTTTGAGAGAAGCAGAGATTTCTTCTTGCAGATTAATCCACATGAGTTTCCCACTAGGTGCATGTCTAGACCCTTAAGTACTCTGAGCACATATTCTGTATTGCAGAGCTTTTACTGAAGCACTGTATTTGATGAATTTTCAGATATATGTTGGGAGACTAAGCCAGTTTGGTTTGAATGTATTGTACTGAAGTGGTTTTGAGTGTATGAATGCGAACCATTGCAAATAATGCTGTATGTAAACATGTAATGTTCTTATAAGCTTCAGTATAGCAGATCTGTTCTGTGGAGTTTAAATGGAAAAAAACAGACTGTTACATGTATTTGCAAAAACCCAGACGTTCAGGGAGAATGTGTAAAAAATTCTGAGCTGTTTGGAAAGAAAAAGCAGCTCAGATAAATTCTTGGATTCCTGTTTCTGTGATAGAGTTCTGAAGGCTTTGACAGCATAAAATAAGTGCATCCATTTGTATTGTACTTCCTATGATTTCAGCATCCGCTACAAAGTCCTTAAAGAAAGTTCCTGCAGGTGCAGTATTTCTGTTTCCAGGTATGATTTATTCGATAGCCAATTGCTTCATGCATAAAATGCTCTTTTTTCTTTAAAACCTACTGCCAAGGTTTTAAAGAAAAAACTATCCAAATACAGCAGCTCTGCATTGCTTGATCATATGCTTAGTGACAAATACAGATGCATCTACCATGCTAAGCCTAAACCGCAGCATGTTTTATGGATAATCAAAGATTTTGGAGGACTTCTGGAGGTAGGTGTCACTGATGGCAGATATTAGCAACTGTCAGCTTCAGGTGTTGTGCTCTGAACTTTCAGGAATGTATGTCACTTCAACTGGTGTTATACAGCTTAATTCTGCTGTGCATGCAGTCACAGCTTCCACCTGTACTCTGAGAAGGAAGTGCATTTCAATCTTTCACATTTGGTCATATTCCCTTGGGTTAGGAGAAGAACAGTTTAAACATCAAGTTCCTATATTTAGATCAATCTTGTTTTTCTGGTTTTGATTCAGAAGATCTGCCTACATGAGGAAGAACCAGATCTATAACTTGGAGGTAAAAGTAAAAAGAATTGTACTAAGATCTCTGTTTCTTATCAGAATCCAAGATGATCAATGAAAAGAAACATGTCACCAGTCTTTGTGAATTTACTGACAAAGATTTCTGTCAGTGGGCAGGCTCTTCATTTGATTGAGGTGCCTGAATTTTAAGTTTTGGCCTTTCTTAATAAAGGCCTATTTTAAGACTGGCTTCAGTAAACTGAACCCTCAGCATAATTTTTAGACCAGGAGGTACACAAATACAGACTTTTTACTCCAGGGTTAAAGATATTTGTCAACAGTGGGACTTCTACATAATTGTAAAACTCAGTAGCAGAGTTCAAAACAGCAGATTGATGTATGGGATTTTTTTAGCGTTTCTTCTTTCTTGGAGGTACTGTTGTATAAGCAGAAAGTTTAGTCTTTAGTTGCTCCCTCTCAATAACTTGTAGACAGGCTTAAGTCACCAGAGAATAGCCAAGATTGAGGCTCCTTTACTGTTCCAGTGAAGAGTTTGTTTAGGAACTCAGTAATCTTTAACAAATAACCAGATTTTGTGGCTGTATTCCTGTCAATCCTGAGGCACTTCTTAATTGCATAATACACTTTTTTTAATAAGAACCTGCTGCTGATCAAAATTTATGCAGTGTGCTGACTGAACCAAACACCAGTTGTTCTACTTTCTGCCAGACTTTCATTTAAGTATCTCCCCACCTCTGGCGCATTTCCAAGCATCGACACATGAGAAGCAAAAAGACAGGCTTAGCAGTGTTTGCAGGTGATCACGCACTTAGCACTGAGGCCGGACATTTCCACGGCAGATGCAGAAGGAACAGTTGCTCTGGCTGGCTCTAATTAATCATTAATCACTTCCGTACCTGGCAGGCGCAGGGATCTCGCGGCCAGACCCAGCCTCGTTCCGCAGTACGGCTGGTGGGCTCGCACGGCAAGTGTGGCTCCTGGGAAGAACTCAGTCACCTGTCCTTCCCTCTCCCCATGCCCCTTACCACTTTTACTGGGCCACAGTGGTGTGGTGTACTAATTATTACAGTAGGATTCTGGTTTGGGAAGTCTGCAGGGGCAATAATGTGGGACCACTGAATCTTCTAGCTTCAACACAGAGCCTGGCTGCTGTTCCTAAGGAAGATGAGCAGGTTTGAGGAAGAAGTAGCTGCAGTGAGAGTGAGAGGCTGTCTGTGACTTGGCTTTATCAGAACATGTCTAGCTAATGCTTTTGATGTGGCACTGTTGCAGGAGCACCTTAAAAGTTGCTGAGATGGAAACTATACCTGATGTCACTTACTATGGCACAAGTTCAGCTTTTTGGTAACTCTGGAAATGTTATTTTGGTTTTTATTCTGCCCCTCTCTGACCTGCAGGAGGAAGTGATGTGTTTAGTTCCACAGTAATTGGGGAAAAAGACAAGAAATCTGCAGCACAGAGCACAGAAAAAACTCCTAAACAACATGGGAAAGTTGTTCTTTTTGATAATGACGATGATGATGATGACTTCTTTGTGGAAGCAACTAAAAAGCCTCCAGATCCAGGTACCTCTAGGCATTTATGGTGAAAGATTAAACACTGAAAGTCATCAAAATTCAAACTGGTAGGAACCAAGAGTTATAAAATTCAAACCTTCATCACTGCTACTTCACTTGGCTTCTGAGGGGTTGTGGTTTTGGTTGGTTTTTGGTGTTCCGTTGTAGAGGATTTTTTTGTCACTGGTATTTCTTTTCATCAGAGTAGTGTGGAGCTGGTTTGTTTGTACATACTCTCCCCTGCCTTTTCTCTCTAAGGATGCTCCTCTACCACTAGAGCAGTATCTAGACTTGAATCAGGGAATTGGTACTGGCTTTATTCACACAGCCTTGAATCTCTGTGCCCAACATTCCCTATTATCAGGATCTAGGCCTGTGCTAAGCCAATACAAACACAACCTTTAGGGGTGCCAGCTGACTCAGCTGCTTGACTGCATATTGTGTCACCAGTGCTTTCAGGTAAGTGGTGTTTCACTTCGAGAGCTTAGCTGGCTTTTTCTCTCAAAGACTTCCAATGTTGGTCATGGCTAAACAGTATGGTATCTTTTGAGACTTTCTTACCTTCTCTTGTTCTGTATTCCTCATTCCCTGTTTGTTTGGTCTCTTTATGTAGTCAAGTCCACAGCTGACCTATTTGATGATGATGATGAAGGTGACTTATTCAAGGGGAAACCTGCCATTCCTTCTGTGGTTGATGTCACAACTAAAGAAACAGAAAGCTGTAGAGAGGCAATCATGGAAAAAAAGGTAATGGCATATAAATGGATTATTTGGCTGAGGTTTTAGAAAAAAGTTTCTAGTACAGCCGAAGTAGTATTTCCATATGCAATGCTATGAAAGTGACATATTTATGAAATAGGACTAGGTTCATAGGGTCATCCATAATTTAGTGCTTCAGTGGTCCTTAAATGCCTTTTGAACTTGGGGTTTGTTTGAGGATTTTATTTGTGTGGACAGTGGTTGTAAGAATCTTATTAAGGTAGGATTGAAATGAGAGCAAAATGAGAAGCCTCTGATAATAAAAAATGTTTATGAGTTTCATGGCTGAAATGAAACCAGCCTGAGTTATGAACCTTTGGTGTCACAGTTTTGTGCTGCAGAAACTTTCTGCTCTTACACCAGCCACTGACAGCAACTTACTTGGTAACCCATAGCTTGTGTGTGTTATGGAGAGGAGGGTAGGTGTCACAGTTCTACCTAAGCATATACAAAACTTGGAGTGTTTAGAAAACTGGTTTTCAGCTGAAAACTCCTCTAAGTTATAGAAAGCTTTGAATGTGGTGCTGAGTACATATGTAGAGAGTTACCAGAACCTCCTAATACCCACTCCACTTTCAGAACTGTGCCTTGAGGAAAGTAGTAATGCTCTTTGTTTCTGTACTAGATACTGCATATACTCATTTTGTACTTCCTGTCCAATGAGTATTTCCTGCAGTGACTCTTCTCCCCTCTGGACTGAGAAGTACAGTGCTGGGGATGTCTAATTGCTGTAGCACTTTCTCCATGTTGTCCTATGAGAAGCACCTGAGCACAGGGGCCAAAGCCAGCTTCTGATTCTGCTGCACTGAAAGAGTATAAGTGGGAGCAATGTCGGGAGGCATCTCACAGCACCTGGCCTTCCTGGAGAAGAGGATGAGAACTGATTGAGCAGCACCCCTCCTGCTCAGTCAGGAAGAGAGAGCTGTTTTATACTCCAAGCTTTATGACAGTATTGCTTGGGTCTGGGATTGTTCTAAGTTTAATGGTAATATAGCTGGTGGCAGGCTGGGGCTGTGCTGTGATAATGCAGGAAATGATGGCTGGCACAAATTGCCCTTGTCCTTTATGAACACTGCTTGTTAAAAAAGAACATTTTCCTTTAGCTCGCGAGGCCTGGCACGAGTTGCTGCATACATTCTTCTGCTGAGAAGGATGGTGTGGCAGAGGAGGCCTGTGGTAAGAACTGCAAGTCACTTTTGCATAGCACTTGAGTTTTGGACTTCAGCCCACAGGTGACAAGCCTGGGTTCTGTCCTTTCAGCTGCTGGGATTTTGCCGTCAGCATGCCTCTTAGCAGGGGTCTGTCATGGTTTAGGAAAGGTACTTCCCAGTTTAGTGTCCCCACTGCAACCACGGTGTTGCTCACTCCTGCCACCCCTTTCTCCATGGGGAGGGCAAAAGAGGGGAATTGAAAGCACAAAAGGTAAAGATCAGTAGTTGAGATAAAACCAATTTACTTGAAACAGCAATAAGAAAGCAAACAGCAACAGCAGCAATACTAGTGACAGAAGGTACAAAAAAAAAAAACTAATGACAGAAGGCACAAAAGAGAGGCAAATGATTGCTCTGCCACGGTGAGCTGACTCAGAGAGAGCGCTTCTCTTTGGAAGAGACTCCCTTCCCCCTGTCCCCAGCAATGACATGAGGTGGTATAAAACTTCTGGGTCCTGGCCACACCCCCTCGTGGCTGCTGCAAAAAAATGTGATAATGTGCCAGCCCTTACCGAATCTAAATGGGTGCTGAAGCGCTATCTTTGTTTGTCCTAGAGTCAGCCATCTTCAGGCGAGGACTTTAAGCCTTTATCTGGAACACCTCCAAGAAAACAGAGGGGCCTTTTCTCCGATGAGGAGGATTCTGAAGTGAGTATTTCTTTGAGAAATCCCTACAGCCATCCTTGGGATCTCAGCCATCCTGACTTCAGTCCACTTGTGTCTGGGGACTCTATGCATTTTGGAGGATTGGGAAATCTGACATCCACGCACGTACTCCTAGCTGTTCTGAAAGTTCCTCTTGCTCCAAGAGTGAAAGCTCTGAGATTGTTTTCCCTGTCTTCAGGAAGTTAAACATTAGTAGTACACACAGGCATAAATTAAAAGCCTGAAGACAGGCAAGAGCAGCAAATGAAGAGTCATTAAAGGCTGCATATGTTTCATTTTGGCTTTCACCTAGCAATTAATCTGCAAAGATGAGGAAAATCCATGTGCAGTTGCAAGTGATTGGTACATCAGATAAGTCATCCAGTACTTCATAGGCATTCCAAACATCTTTTTTCATAAGGAAGAACATGAATGTCCCCTTTAGAGTTCTTAAACATATAGCCTTGCTTTGCAAAGTGATGTTTCTTTGTTTTGCACAGGATTTGTTTTCATCAAGTAAACCTGTGAAGTCCAAAGCTACATCTCTCCCCACCAGCAAGTCCATGACAAAAGCTCCCCTTTCCTTGTTTGATGATGATGAAGAGGTAAGTACCACTTCCTGATACTGCCTGTGTGTGGGAACCCACCTGCACAGGCTGTTGCAAATGCAGCAGAAAATAGTCAGAAATTTACAACACTGGGCTTGCAAACAGAGCACTAACTTGATCTTGCATTGTGCAGCAGTTCTGAGCATGTGGACAGCACTGTGGAGGAGAGTGGGAGTGGGGAATCTTCCAAGTTCTTGAGGTCTTCTAAGTAGTTTGCAGTCAGTGCATTTCACCTCTGGACCTAAACATGAAGGATGTTATCCCTCTGATTGAGAGAACTAGAGAACACTGAGCAGTAGAACAAATACGAGTTTAAAGAAGCTGTTTTATTCTAAACCTGTACTACCTGCCACATAGATGACTTCTTGCTTCTGTTGTCATGGCTGTTGAATTCCCTTTTTTTCACTCTTCAGTGTATAAGAATCATGACTGCTAGTGTGGAAACAGAGATCAGAGCACAAGTTTGTGCAAGAAACCTTAAAAAATTTGAATTAGTGTGTGCTTTTTTAATCTTTTTACCCAGTGGTAATTGTTCAGCTCACTAAATGCCTGTCCTCAGAATAGGATTCATTCTCCGTTTCATTATATGGATTAGAAACAGTCCCCCATTGTGTTGGCTGCTGTGCTACAGAACTGCTGAGTGGTGGTTTTTGGCTGCTGGTCACATCTTGTGGTGGACAATCTGTAGGCAGGAACCAGGCTATGTGCTTACAGGCTTCTGGTCTATCAAATGCTGTATGTATAGAATTTCTTGTACCAGAATATGGTGTTAAACTTGAAACTGTCTTCAGAAAACCCCATTTCTGTATTCTACTTATACGAGAAGTGGATGGTAACAGTAACATGCTGATGATTTCTTAATGAGCTTTTCATTGTGGCTTTGGCTTTTGATTTTTTATAATATATTTTATTTTGTTTTAAGGATCTCTTTGGTGTGGGACCTGCCAAGAAGCACCAAGAAAAGCCCACAGAAGAGAAAGAAAAACAGTCAGGGCCTCTCAAGAAAGTTTCCAGCTTATTGTTCAGCAGTGATGAGGAGGTACTGAGGAGTGAGGTTTGGTTGAAAGTGGTTACTGGGCTTTATGCTGAGCAAAGCATAAAACTTTTGAGAAGGGAACCGCACACCAAATTTGTCTCCACATGCCATGCCTACCCCAATCCTTTGACTTGTTTGCAGCTAAGGAGGCTGATCCTTGATCCAAATTTTCACAGGATCTAGGCAATAGAAGTCATGTGGAAGAGAAAATCAGTATTTTCAATGTAATTTATAGAAAGTTAGATAGCAAATGGAGACTTATCAACAAATCTGACTTAAAAACACCAGAAGGGAAAAATAAGTTTATTCTTACTGCTCTAAATTCTGTAAGGAAAGTTTAGCAGTTTTAGATAGTTATGTGTTGAGGTTTTCTTTGTTTTGAGGAGAGTTTCTTTTGCATGTGGTTTAGTTGATTGGAATTTCTATTTGCTTAAGTTTTGGTGTTTTTTTCCTTTTGTTAAATCTAGGGATGGGAAAATGATACATAAATAATAAGGCTTCCCATACAGCAGCCCTCTTCTAGGGATGGGCTAGGTATTGTCCTTCATCTTAAATGAAAGCCAAAGACACTAAAGTAGATTAAAAACTTAAACATTAGAAACTTGTCTGGAAACCTCTGAATTAGCTCATATGAATAGGATCCAGACTCTTCTTAGTCCTCCTACCTCTCAGAATTACTCTACTGCATGAACTTTATTACTTGTCCTGTAATTGCTTGTTTAGTAGACAACAGTAATATCTTTAGATGCGTTTTTATCTTAACGTAGAATAAGCCAAGTTCAAACTTTGTCATGCCTGTAGTCCCTTTCACAAAGATGACAAAGGTGAGAAACTGGGGAAAACCACTTGAAATGCTGGGAACAGCAAAACAAACAAGGCTGAAGTATCTTGTTTAGTGTGTAGACTTGAATAAATGGTGGGAGGAGGTGTGTACCTGGGGGAGTACTGTGAAGGAAGTAAGTGCAGCATTGAGCACTCTAGTAATGAGGTGTCTTAGGTGTATACGTGGTAGGTTTTTTCCTTTTTTTGTTGTTTTTTTTTTCCCATGCATCAAACTTATATAAGTGGCTCCAGTTAGGTTCTACTGAATGACCCTACTCTTGTGACCCTGCAGTTGGCACTGACCTCAGTTGTCAAGAGCAGCTGTAACAAGGTGTGTGTACCTTATTTTGCTGGATTAATACTGTGTGCCAAAAGGTGACCAGGCCCTCTGCAAAGCCTGAGCAATGTCAGATTACAGTGGTTAAAATGCAGGCAGCTAAGTAAACTAGTAGAGAGGTGAAAGGACTGCCAAGATGATGAAATGTTCCTTATAGAGAAGATTGCAAATTTGCTTTGACAAAGACAAAAGAAAACTTGTTCCTTTTTTTTTAAGGAACACTGGAATGTCTCCAAGCCAGCTAAACCTCCTTCTGAAGATGGCCGAAAAGAGGACACTGCAAAACCAGCTAGCACTGTCAGTCAGGCCAGAGATGTGAAGACAACAAGCCTCTTTGAGGAAGAGGATGAGGATGAGGAGGATTTATTTGCAATCACTAAAGAGAGGTGACAGTCATGGGAGGGGAGTGGGGATGCATTTATTCAGAACAGCCCAGCAACCCTTTCAAAACCAGATGGACCCAGGCATATTGCAAGTGTTGGTTCCTGGTACTGTTGCTGAGGAGGAAGTAGGGGTGTGTGAGTAGGAAGGGGCAGTGCTGGGCTCTTTTCTGTTTGTGGTGGGTCATTCTCCTTGCCACCACTGAACTGGCCTTTCCATTTCTATGCCAGTGATATAAAATCCTCTTGGCCTTTTTTCATCTCCACTTCTGCAGAAAGTTTTGCAGACAAAAAAGAGGCTGTCAGACTTGTTGGGTCAGTGAGGAAGCCAAGTGCTGTATCCGGGAACACTTGCTGCAGATGATGGTCCCGAGTGATACAAATGCAGCTCATAGCCACTGAATCTTCCACGTTCTTCTCTTTTTCACTGCAGCCAAAGAAAGCCACAGAAGCCATCACTGTTATTTGAAGATGATGATATTAATGGAGAATCATTCTTCAGCTCCCAATCAGTGCTACTTCCTTCGGCTGCTAAGGCTGCAGTGGTAACTCCCCATTCTTTTAAAACTAACATGGAGCACTTAGTCTTTTTACAGACTATCTTCATTGTTAGGTACTGAATGTAAATCTAACTCTTTTACACAATGGTAACTCTAGCAAATTGGGAATGGGAACATTGGGAAATGGGAAATCTGAATTCTTACATGGGCATTCATACTACTATTAGTCTAATAGAGACTTGAAAATTTTCTTTACCACTTACCCTGAATTTGTTTGGTTTATGCTAAAAGCCCTTCATAAGGATGTTTTGAAAGCTCTCAGCCATTAAATAACACTAAACGGAACAAACAGCTCACTGCTGACTCAGTAGCCAGGGTTAACCTTTCATGTTACCCTACCCAAGGTGATTCAGATGTGTAAACAGGCTTCTTACTGGCCCTCCCATTTGTGTACTCATGCCATCCTCTGTCTTACAAGCTTAGCCCATGATGTACTGCCTGTCTGCTTGTGCTTTGGAATTGAGAGTAGGAGGTGCAAGGGTTTAATAGGGCTGTATCGGTAGTGGGGATTCCTGTACATGTGCTTTCTGGCACTCTTCGACCAGATTCAAAAACTCATAATACTGGAAATTAAAAGTCACAAACCAGAATGTCTTATGGGAGGAAAATAGGAGAAGTCACATGTGTTGCAAGTGTCCTAGACCTCTGCAGTAGGCAAACTGAGACTCTGCTATCCCACACAGCATAGCTTTTTATATATAACCATCAATTCTGTATTGCCAACATTCTCCTAATTTTGCAGGAGAAAGCAAAACCAGCACAAGCACCACCTACCTTTAATGAAGAAGAAAAGGAGGAAAAGAAAGATCTGCCAGATAAAACAGTGAAGTCTAACAAGGTAGAAGATAGACTGTGGTGTTCAGAAGAGCTTGGAGCAGCTCCTGTGCCTCGAGGAACAGATGTTGCAGGGCAGCAAACAAAGGAAAAAGTGAGGGATTTTCTTACATTAATCTAAACTTTGGTAAAGATTCAGTTAAAAAAAAACCCACAATCAAACAGTTCTGCTCTGGCACAGAAATATTTTTCTGGATTGGAGGAAAGAGTAACTCTGTCTGCATTTAGCAAAATCACTCTTCAGTCAAATAGCAAACTGATTAAATGGCATTTAAAAGTTGTTTCCTAACTGATGTCCTTGAGAGGGATTGGGATTTTTTGCGGGGGAAAGAGGTAGGCAGAATCTGTTTTGGTTTTCCCTCCAGAGTGAGTTGGGTAATCTTCATTTACATGAACAGACATTTCCCTTAAAATATAGCCTGTATTAATATATAGATTTTTCTTCAAGCTCGGTAACTTTGTTTCACCTTAATGTGTGATGATTTATAAAGTACTAAATGTTTTTACTGCCTTCAGGATTGTGAATTTCTGCTGGGCGATACTGTTACAGAACAGTATTGATGAGCATTGAGTGTATTATTGCAGAAGCTCCAGAAGAACTGATCTTGGGCATAGTATTACTGAGTAATTGTTGAGGAATTACCAGCTGATGGATTTCCATTGTAGTTCTTACTCTTCACACTTGAGCACGTTAAGGGTTCTTTCTGGTAGTGCAGTTCACTCTAAAGGAGCCCAAGTGGTATGAGCTAGGTAACTCAGAGATAGTGGCAAAGCTGATCAGTGCAGCCTTGTCGTGCACGTGCAGCTTGACATAGAGATGAGGAGAAAACCTTACACAGGAAGCTGCTTATCAGTAGTGTCACAAGGTAGAGTACAGGAAATTTGTATTCCTTTCAGAGCTGAAATGGGTGTTGTTTTCTTTGTTAACTGTCTCGTGCTGCATATTGATATTCTGTCTGCCTCGGAAAAATTACTTGAATATAGTTGCCTGCTTGGTAATGATTGCAGAACTCTGACCACTGCTGGTATTTAACCAAGAAAGCTCAGCAGGGTTTTTGGGCAAACCTGAAATAAACAACAGGCTGATGTATTACTTTTTTTTTTCTTCTTTGGTGGAGCCTTTTGCAGTAATATCCTCAGAGCCAGCTGGCAGTTCAAACCTGTTTGCAACATCACCACTAGCTCTGGAGAAAGATGTAAAGAGCCAGGCTAAGAAAGTATTAAGCTTATTTGAGGAGGAAGAGGAGGAGAGACTGGAAGATGATGATGGCATAAAAAATGCACAGAAAGGAGTTGGTGTGGTGAGTATAAGAAAGTTCTTGAACACTGGGAAATGGTATTTCCATCTCTCCTTTTCTAGGCAAGGTTTTGTTTTTACCTTTCCCTCTCTTCATGTCCTGCAGGCTGATATTTCTCAATTTCTAACCTTCCAGATTCTTGGGTGAGAAATTATTCCTGCTCTTCCTTGTGATCCTGAATCCTTTTGTAAATTTTCCTGTCCCACTAACTTGAAAGCATTTTACTGCATGCTAATAAGAAAAGAAATTCTATACAGATGTTATAGTGTAGCTATTTGATTTTTGCTTTACAGA
Organism: Donacobius atricapilla; assembly: GCA_013397315.1. Classification (NCBI taxonomy): domain Eukaryota; kingdom Metazoa; phylum Chordata; class Aves; order Passeriformes; family Mimidae; genus Donacobius; species Donacobius atricapilla. The sequence goes on from WBMY01010284.1 coordinate 993,269, forward strand.
ACTGAGTCTTCTGTTACTCTTCAAGGTCAAAGATACTAGGAAGAAAAAGGATGTAGAGTTTTAAGCCTTGTGGTTTATCCCCCCCCCTTTTTTTTTTTTTAACAGTGTTACAGTTTGCTTGCTGAATGGATGCCTTCAGGCTTGGATTCAGCAATAATTATCTTAATCCTATGTTTACTTCTTCAGTATGTGTACTGAAGTATTTACTACTTTCAAGTATGTTTGTTCATTTTTTTAAAAAGCTTCCAGTTACCATATTTTTAGTCTGGCTTTTCTGCTATAGTGTATACCGTCAAGAGGTGGACTTGGAATTTTCAGTTGCAATATCCTTGAATCTATGGCAATATTCTTGTTTCTACTTGATGCAAATGTACTGAATTTTTTTTTGTAAGTTTAAAATCGTGTCAAAAGGTACATACTATATACTTACAGCATACCACGAGGTTTTGTCATCTTAGTGTGACCATGTAAAGTAAGCAGCCAATCCTGAAACCCTTGGAACTGAATGAAATAGATGACTGTTTGAGAAAAATCAGTGTTTAGTTAAAATGGATTGTTAGCTTCGGCCCTTGTTTACTACTTGTGAATGAATACTGCATTTGGTTTTTTGTGGAGATGATCATCACTGGGAGATGATTGAAAGAAGCCATGTCTGTCCTATGAATTTGGAAAAATAGAAACCCATTCAAATATTTCCTTCAAAGCTCTCATCTGTCAACATGTAATTGTCACAAAGTGATTAAGGTGCTGAAATGCAAAAATTAGGATGGTAATTTATAAACATAACATTTTTGATAGGCAAATCTGAAAGGTGCTACTACTTTTCTTGCTTTTTTCAACTTAATATGTGTTTTATGTGTGGATGATTCTAAACATGCATTAGGTTTTCACATATCTGGGCATAAACAGCAATTCTAGCGCTCTAAAAACGTGACCTGGCTTTTGATATGAAATTAAAGCTGGTGCAAAGAGACACAAAATGTAATAAAGAAATTACAATAATAAAAATGATAGGAGAGGGAGTATGGATGAAAAATGGTGTACTGGAAATTAAATTTGGGCATCCCTTCAGGGTTCCTGGAGACTTGAATAAGAATGGGGAGAATCAGGCTTTGTTCTTATGATGACCAGTCTTGCTGCCTAGATTTTGTGTCTGGTGTCATGGTACTGGATGTCCAGTCATGCACTGAAGAGGCATTCTTTAATTTGAGTTGTTTCCGTAGAGACAGATGAGTGGTGAAACACAGACATGGGCCTTTACCTGGACATTTGAATGGGGCCTTTGCCTTTGCAAGCCTGACCTGGGTGCCTACAATGACCACAATCACACATTGTTTTTGGTGTTCGAGGAGCTGATACTCATTACTTGGCCAGCTAATGGAGGGCTTATAGTGTGATACGTGTAACTTCAGTCTTACCCACAGCAGCAAATTTGAAAGTACAAGTTCTTGGCAAAGGCACTGTGTTTCATTCTTCCTTGTGGGTGTTTGCTTGCTTTCACAGGAGAAGAACAGGGAGTCTAGCAACAATAATAGCTTTACAGGCCCTTTGTTAAAAAAACAAATTCTATTTTTTTATTCGTCTTTGAAAATGTCACTTAGGGAGATGACTAAGAGAGTATCTTTCACTACTATGTCCTGTATCCGTAGCTGAAATTTTAGAGGCATAAAAATCTTACTGGAATATAAACTTTACTTTACAGTCATGATAACTTACTGAAAACTTTTTTTTTTTTTCCTTTGAAGGAAGCTTCACAAGTAAATAATAGCAGCTGGATCTTAGATCAACAGACACAGATACTGTGGTGAATGTCTTCTCATTAAATTGAACTGTAAATACAAATATTTACATTGTCAGTTTTGAAAATTTGGTCAAAATAAAACATAAGCAGCAGTTAAAGTTGTATTTTTACAATACCACTAGTACTGTACCACTAGTGTACCGCTACCAAGCGGTAGTGTAGCCTCAGGGGAATTGTTACCTGCCTTATCATGAGGCAAATAACCTCTTCACAGAGGGAGTTTCTCACTGTGTGTACCTTTCTCCTCTCCTTCTAGGCTTCTGAGAAAAGTACTCGGCCCAAAAGCACTGGGGTCTTTCAAGATGAAGAGCTTCTCTTCAGTCACAAACTTCAGAAGGACAATGACCCAGACGTTGACCTCTTTGCCAGCCCCAAGAAGTCAATGGTGAGTTCAAAGACCTCCCCTGAACCTCCTATTTAAAAACAGTCTTTGAACTGTTCTGTGCACTGGTGTTCCTTGTTTGGACACAGCTTAGAAGTCAGTGATTTCCAGAGAGGGCCAAATGCTAATGTCAGTTATATTCTGGCATCATGGGCAGAAACATGGATCTGTGACACATCTTTTCTTAATCTTTCATTTCTTTAGTCTGCAAACCGTATCCTGAAGGCATCACCTGGAGGAGGGCTTTTTGGGGATGATGATGAGGATGATCTCTTCAGTACTGCTAAAACAAACATTCCGGTACCTGTTTCTCTATTGTAAATGGCTTATATAAAAGAAATTGTAAAGAAGTGTATGGAAGGGATTTTCTCCATTTGTATACCCACAAGAAATTAAATTACTTTTCAGATCTCTTTGAGAGTACAGAAATGGTCATTGTGACCCTGAAGTCATAGGGAGCAAACACATGCATTGGGTCTCCCAACGCTGGAATGAGAGAATTGGATTCTGTTTATTTTTGTGTACCACCAGGACCGGCTTGGGTGTAAGAGAACACACCTCAGCAGAAATCAGAGTAGTAGAGTTTGTTTTGTTTAATTGCTTAACTTGCTAATATTACTTCCCTGTGCTTTATGCATGACTGATGAGCTGTGCTCTGTGAGTTGTGTAATTCAAGTTTCTGCAGGTTGGTTTGGTCTCAGGTAATGGTCACCCGATTGCTTGTAAAGGGTGAGTAGCTGCAGTAATGAACTAGACTGTGTTACAGGTGGTCTGAGGTCAAAGTCCTAACATACATTCTAAACTGCTATTTTTAAATATAGTTTTCTTAATTAAATTGTAACTTTAGTTTATATTCATGTCCATAGCTGGAAGTTAGGCTAGAAAACTGGCAACAGTGCCTGGAAACAGTTTCTTTGAGGACTCTGGCTCGGGTGATCTTAAGTAATTAGTGCTCATGGAGCCTGGTTGCTTGAAAACATAAAAATAGCACTGTTCCTTAGCTAGCATTGTCTCTGCAGTTTTGTTGATGAGAAAATATGCATGCATTTGAAAGTTTATTGAAACTCTCATTATTAATTGTTAGCACAGACAGCAAAGGTTGAGGTAGACTAAAGAAATCGAGGAATGGAATAGAATGGAAGGCCCTTGCTTTGCAGAGCCATAAGCCTATGCCTATTGTTGTAGTGAGTTGACCTTGGCAGGATGCCAGACATTCACCAAAGCTCATCTCACTCCCCTCTGCAGCTGGAAGGGGGATAGAAAATATAACAAAGTTATATTTTGTATAAATGAGTTGAGGTAAGGACTGGGAGAGATCGCTCACAAAATACACGGGCAGAACAGACTTGAATTAGACATATAAATTGAATTTAAGTCTAGTGAAATCAGAGTGGAATAATGGGAAGTAAAATAAGACCTTAAAAACATCTTTCCCCCATCCGTCTCTCCTTCCCAGCTTCACCTCCTCCCCGCAGTGGTGCAGGGAGATGGGAGTTAAGGTCAGTTCATCATACCTTGTTTCTGCCACTGCTCAGAGAGGGGAGTCCTTCCCTGTTCCAGCATGGGGTCCTTCCCATGGGACACAGTTCTCCCTGAATTTCCTCAGCCTAAGTCCATCCCATGGGCAGTGGTTCTCCAGAAGTTGCTGCAACGTGGGTCACTCTTCCACAGCGTACAGTCCTTCAGGCATAGCCTGTGCCAACCTGGGTCCCTCAGAGGGTCACAAATCCTACCAGGAAACCTGCTCCAATGTGGGCTCCTCTGCCATGGTTCTGCAGGTCCTTGCCAGGACCCAGGCCTGCCATGGGTTCAGAGCCTCCCCTCAGGTATCCACCTACTCTCGCCTGGGTCTCTTCCACAGGCTGTGAGTGAATCTGTGCACCCCTGAAGATCTCCATGGGCTACAGGGCCACAGCTGCCTCACCATGGTCTTCACCACAGGCTGCAGGGGAATCTTAGCTCCAGTGCCTGGAGCACCTCCTCTCCCTAGTTCTGCATTCACCTTGGTGTCTGCAGGGCTGTTCTCTCCTGTGTTCTCACCCCGCTCTTTCTTGGCTGCAATTATATCTGTGCAATAACTTTTCTTTTCCTTAAATATGTTATAACAGAGGGGTTACCACTGTTCCTGATTGGCTCAGCCTTGGCCAGCAGCTCACCCATCTTTGGAGCCACCAGGGATTGACACTGCTAGACGTGGAGAAAGCTTCTACCAGTTTCTCACAAAAGCCACCCCTGTAGCCCCTCCCCAACATTCCCAAAACCTGGCCATGCAAACCAAATACAGCTATGCACAGCAGGATCAAATGATCAGGCTAGTTTTCTGTTCAGTTAAAAGCAAGGTTTTAAAATTTTTTGCTTGTGTTCTTTTGGGGTTTTGTGTTGTTTTTTTTTTTTTGGATCTGCACACCATGCTTTTTACCCCATTCATGTTGACTTGTGCCCATAATGCTTTCAGAAAATGGCCGAGAAGAAAACTCTTCAGACCAGTGTTGGCCCTTCCTCAGTGAGCAGTAACCTAGAAAATGCTTTAAGTGCCAAGCAAGATGAGACTCTGAAGGCAGCAACTACAGAGGCAAGTACTTAAATCTTGTGCCTTGACCAGCATGGAAAGAAAAAGGAGATGTATCATCCTGTTTTAAGTGTGTGTCTTGGAAAGATGAAAACTAATGCCTGGACTCACTGGCTGCCAGGCAGCAATGCATGGCCAAACTTCCCTGCTTATCAGTAGGTACACTTACTAGCAAGAAGTTTAAATGTTATTGATGTTTTATTCATTGTACACACAGTTTAAAAAGTGAAATGGCAGTGAAGCGCTACACTCTGGGTCCAGTTGTACTGAAAATGAGTTGTTTCTTCTCTGAAGTGCCAGTGTCTGTTGGGGTGAATGTGATCTTTAAAGGTAGCCTTTCTCAGAAAGGAGATCAGGGCATGCAGCACGAATCTGTGCCAGCTGAGACTCTTATCTTGGGAGTCTTTATGGTGAGTAAACCAAACTCCTGTCCTTACTGGTGCAGAATCAAGAGTCTCTGGGAGAGGTGACCTGGCCCAGGGTTCTGGCTTGTGCCTCACCCGCAGTGCTTGATGGATTTTCATGTGTAGGAGATGAGGTTTTTTTAGGGAGTGGGAGTTGTTTTTTCTCCCCTGGGCTGAAGAACACAGAGCATGCCTGTAGGGCTAGTAATTAGCTCATCTTCCCTTTTTGTAAAGTGTCCCTGGAAGTGTAGAATCAGGCTCATCTTCCTGTTTTTTGTAGCTACTGACAGCCTGCTATAGCAATGGTTTCAGGCTATTTGAGGTTAAACTGAACACCACAGCCAGTTAAGTAGAGAACAGAGATACTAGGATACTCTGTCATGCTATCAAGTCCTTCGAACTAGTGTCCTAACCCTTGCAAACCCTCAGTCCCTTCAACCTAGCTGAAGGAGCTCTGACTGTCCAGTCCTAACAACAGCAGTATTACCTAGCTCACAGAACCATGCAGACTACAAACTTCTGGAGAGCAAGCCTTTGAAAGTGCACCTTAGCTGATTTGATTCATTCCTTGAGTCCTAGAATTGACCCAAGTCTTCAGACCAAACATCTGCTCTTGCCCTTTTAGCCTAGTCTCCTTTCTAGCTCTACTGGTCTGTTCTTTTTAGAGGAACACTCGCTTCTCTGAAGCTGTTTTTCTTGAAGGCTGGAACAATTTTGAAGCCCTCTTGGCTTCTTTGTGGACTTCATTGAAGCCTGTAGCCCAGTTACAGCCAGTCACAAAGAGGAAAGTTAGATCATTGCCTGACAATTTGGCTTCAAAGGACTTTAGGGGACAGAATAAACAAGGAAAGAGAAAATAGCTGTCCTGGTTTGATTTGACTAGTGGTGGCAGTGACCTGGAGAAGATGGATGTTGTTCAGTTACCCTGGCAAAATAGAATATTGGGTAGAAGGATAGGTGAATGGACAATGAAGATGGGGCCATGGCATGTGGGAAACTGAAACTGAGAACTGAGTGACTATAGCTCTAATGGTAGAATGTGATGATAACAAGGTATCTTCAGAAGAAATTGGTAAGCAATTAGCTGCTTTCTATACATATATACATATATTAAAATGAAAACTATGGTGGGATTGATAACAACTTGTCAGCTTGTTTAATCCAATGTAATTTTGTGCAGAAATCTACAGGTCCTGTTCCCATTAAAACCAAAGAGCCTTCATCTCGGATTGGAAAGCTACAAGTAATTAACTTTACTGGCACTTTAACCTTCAAAAAAAATAAAGTCTTTCCTGCCTCACTGATGGCTTTCCCTGAACCAAAATCTTATCGCTTCCTTACCTTATTCTTCCAACATTATTATTTGTTTCAGATGGCATATTTTTGATTGCTTTTTCTGTATTGCATGTTTAATATTATTTCCTCCTTCTGTTTCAGTCCTGACTCTAAGCAGCACTATTTACTCATATTGGGGGGGGCAGAGGGTGGGCTCCTCTTTGAACTGCTATTGTTCTTAGCACTATTAAGTATATTTAGGGACTCTTAGGGTGTATGGTTGAGGGAGTATGGTTATGTGCCTCTTTTGGCACAAAACAACTAATAACTGTCTATATCACAATACCATTCAGAGTCAGAACCATTGTCTCCTCAGATAGAATATTGAGCTACATAGGTGTTTGGTCTGGCATAACTTGACCCTGCTGTTCCTGAAGCTCTTACACAGAATAATAGTGTTGACTACTCCACAGTTTTAGTGAGACAGGGCTTGTGGGAGACACAGAAGTTCTTGGATCTGAGAAAAGCTAGGCACTTTAGAAGTACAATTTGAATACCCAGATATACTAGGTCTTGCTCCTTCTCTGGAGCCATGCTTGATCTGGAGCAGTAGTAATGTGATCTCTTTTTGTGTGTCTGTTTTGTAGGCTAACTTAGGTATTAACCCTTCAGCCTTACTACCTGGTGCAATGCCTAAGGTCTCCAATGTCAAGTCCCCCTTACCAGTGCTGGACACTCCATTACATGAGCCCAAGGAGGTACAGAACAGCGAAGCATTCTCTGCTGCAGGAAGCAGTGAAGAACTCGGCGTAAGCTTTGATCAGCCCATGCAAGCAGACACCTTGCACAACGCCAATAAGGTAACCTTGGTATTTAGGATAAGAGGAAGGGGGATTAAAAACACAGTCTGTCCTCATGTAGGAGTTTGTTTTGGTATGCAAGTTCTGCTAACAGTGTGGTTTATCTGAATCTAAATGGAGTGTGAAAATCTAATCCCCTCTCACTTCCATGGATCACTGAAGAGAAAGTCTAGCTTAGCACCTATACTTAGCTCAGTAAGGGGCTTATGCATATACGTGGTGCCTGTTAAGGTACATGTGCACCTATTCCAAATACTGGATTTCCCCTATTGGTTGATGGTATGTTAGCATAACATCTTGTCCTATGCCAGGAGACACCAATGTAAAAAAATATTTAAAAAGATATCTTGCTAGGCTAACTATAAAACAGGTTACAGGCAGCTGCTTTGACAGGCTAACCAGAACACATCACTGCTGTAGGTTGACCTTTACCTCCTCTGTGAATAAAAATGTCATGCTGTACTGAACTGTAACTCTCAATTCTTTTTCAAAGAAAACTTTCTGTTTTCACAGAGAGGAAAACAAAAAGAGTTGTTACAGCTTTTGACATGGCAAATCTCTGCCTCCTGACTCACTTGTTTTCACTCATACTTTCTACTTTATGGACTGGAAAAGGCATATTCCAACGAAAGACTTAGTGGTTCTTTAAAAAAAAATGCAAGTGTCAGCCATGTAGTTTCACCTGGATTTCATCTAGGTACCTATGATTTTATAAGTTTTTGAGGTTTCCTGAGAGCAGCAATTTGAGTAAGATAATTTAAAATCTTAACTTTGATTCTTTCTTCTTTTAATGCTGATGAGGCTGTTTGTTACTAGATGAGCAGAGGAGATGACTAGGAAGATGCAGCAGCCATCACCACAACAGCTGACATGACCTCTTAGTGACAAATGGGTTTGAAGCTTGTACATCAGCCTGGTGCATTACTATGCTGGCATAGTTGTTTCCAACAGCAGCGTGTTCCAACAGACAAAGCTCTCTATTGTGATCCTTTGAAACAGATATGCTTGCAAAGAGTAGAGTGCCTGAAGCTGCATATTATCAGCCTTGAATGTATATTTTAGTGTAGTGATGATGCATCTTTTGTTACAGAAGTAATCTGAGAAGCATCTTGGTAACTATACAGTGAATGCTTTTTGTGGCTGAGGTTAGGTATTGTAATTTTGGCATATCATCAACCTTTCAAGTCTGAGTGTAAATATATCCAGTCAAATGCACTTCTTTCCAATGGCTGGAACAAAGCAATCTGCCCAGCATTTTGCCTGCCTTTTCAAAGAACAGTGCATGAAGCAATTAACAAAAGGGAAGAAGAGGTTGTAGTGATCCATTTCCTACCCATGTAAATAATCCTGTCCATGTGGAATAGGGAGAGGCTGTAATGGAAGCTTGCAGGGGGCTTCCTTAAAGTAGCAATTAACTGCAATAGGTTATGCATAAAAGGAAATTGCATGGAAAATATAATTAGTCATGGCTTGAACTGCATTGTAAAAGCCTCTAGATTAGCAAGATAACAGGCTGACTAAGGTATTCCCTAAAGCCAAGGGGCTAGAGTGGCTTGTTGACCTGTTGTGACTCTATTTGTGAGTGCTGTTGCTTTTGTACACCAGTTCCATCGCCGTGGAATGACTAAGGGCAGCAGACCAGAAATCCTGGGTTATATTTCTGAATCTTTCTCCAAACTACTCTAAACTTGAATGTCCTGTGGGTTTTTTTCCTTATGTGTGATCCTGCTTTGCTTTTCCGCCTTCCTTGCAGACCAGGATCAGGGCTCCAGGGAAGCGCAGACCCCCTAGCAGAATGGCGCGCCGTCTGGCTGCTCAAGAGGCTGAAGTGAGTGAGGAGCTGCACGCTACTAAAGAGTCACAATTCTCTCTACCAAAACAGACGTCAGCAGTACTGAACATAAAGGAGCCTCTTGCTGCTGAAGCAGAGTCCAAGGAAAATGGCTTTCTCTCTAGCTTGTCACTACCAGCTCACAGCAGTGTTTTGTCTGCTGGGACAAACAAACTCCTTCCTCCAGAATCCACAGAAAATGGGGATGATCTCTTTGAATCTGAAGACCTTTTTGCAAGCAGCTCAACATCCAGACCAGCTGCACAATCAAAGTTGAAGGAGGGAATGCCAGACAGTATGGCTAACAAACCCATCAAGGGCAAGGAGAAAAAGTCTGATCTTGGTGATCAGGATAGCAATGATCTCTTCAAGCCTGTACAACAAAAATCTTCAATAAAAAGCAGCCCTATACCTTTTTTGGAGGAAGATTCTCTCTTCACCTCTCAGAAAACTGGAAAAAAGGAATTAAAATCTGCTGTCCACCAAGCAGTTGACCCTACTACCCAAGATATCTTTGAGGTAATGGCTGTAAATGCCATGTTGGTTTTTATTCCCCAGAACCATATGCAGACCCCTCTAATTTAGGCTTAATGGGGGCTGCTGAATAGGATGGGGTGTGCAGGATAAGGGAGTGAAGTAAATTCTCAATCCTGCTCCACTGCTGGGATATAGAAATTCTTTCTTCAGTTGTTCAGCCCCTAAGTAGCAGCAGTGGTTTAAAGGTGGAGCCTTAACACAGAGCATGCATGCACTGAAAGTGCCGTGACAACATACCTTTTTCAGAATAATAAGGTATTTGGTTCTTACTTATCAACTGTCTGTTCAATCCCAGCAGCTAAATAACACTTCAAAAATGAATAAAATTGGACTGGGGCACTTGACATCGGCCTCTGTGTGCTGTACTTGACCTGTGTACTATCCATTGCTAGGGAACTTCTGCCAAGTCCCCCATGAGGAAAAGGGTCTCAAACTTCTTGCTAGTTAGGTTGGCAAAGACCTCTCAGATCATTGGGTTCAGCCTTTGTCTGATAAGCCCAGGAAACCCAAGTCTTCTAAACATCTCAGCTGCTGTGTACAGATGATTTGACTATTTTCCTTAAGTGTGTTGTGGATTGATGAGATCTTTCTATGTTTTTCTCCAAGGATGATATATTTGCTACTGAGGCAATTAAGCCCATGACCAAAATGAAAGAGAAAATGCCAGAGACTAACCTGTTTGATGATAACATTGATATTTTTGCGCATCTAACTGCAAAACCAAAAGAAAATAAGACCAAGAAGAAGGTGGAACAAAAGTCCATATTTGATGATGATATGGGTAAGTGTGTGTATAAGTAAAAATCTGAGTTGCATTCATCTTAGATGTTTTAGAACGCTCTGCTTTCTTTTACTTTTCAATTGCTCTGAAATCTCTAGTCATCCTTGGATTTTAACCTTGGATCACTACTTTCTAGATTTGTCGAACTAGCAGGGCATTTAAGTAGTATAGGAAAGAGTATAAAATTGTTCTGAGAAAAGGTTTATTCCTGTAGGGAATTACTCCAGACAAGTTTCTAAAAACCCCATCTCACGTTGCTATGGCTCTGAAACAGATGCTGTATTTCAATTTGCACAGCTTTTTGTATTGTACTTTCAGGTGAGTCACTGATAGGAACAAATTAGCATCTCTGCCCATCCCTTCACTATTGCGTTAACTACCCTGGAGCCCATAAGCTTTTGTTCACATTCATGTACCCAGGACAATTTACAGATACTACACACCTGAAAGCAAAGTTTTGCTATGTATAATCTGTTGAAAAAACAGTAAGTAGTAATGTAAAATGATGTGCAAAGCATGCTCCTTTCTTCATCAGCAGAGATACTGAAAGTTGTGTGATTCTCAGCTGTGACTGTTCTCAGGCTCTTCATGTTCATAGCTCTTCTTTGAGATTGCATGTATTTCTTTTCTTAGACAAAAGTTCTTTTCTAGCTTTGATTCTTGTCAAGTCTTCATTCCCTCCAACTTACTCAAATTGAACCTGACTTACCGCTGTTTCACTTGGACTGCTGCTAAGCACTCTAACCTGATGGCTGAAGTTTGTAAATATGCTAGAAAACTTGCTAGAGAATGAGCATTTTGAGATTTTAAAATCTGCTTGATTGACAGAAAAAATAAGACTTAAAACGTTTGTTAGGGAAGGTATTTGAAATACAGATTGGATGATTTTAAAAAAAAATCTTGATTTAATAATTTACATTTTTTCATGTAGTCTATAGTAAGTGAAAGAATCTGCTAAGCAGTTACTTGTTCCAAATATTCAGCACAAAAATCTGAACTGAATGTTGAAAAGACTGGTTGTAGAGTGCCACTTGAAAATTAGCCACAACAGAACCTGTTATTTGTACTTCCACTTTTGACGTCAATGACGTCACTCTGATGCTAAAGCCTTGTGTTTGATGCGATGGCTGATCTTGATGCCTATTGCACCTAAAGCACCTGCATCTGCTGGACTTGATCTTCCTCTTGAGTGGGTGACTGTTCAGTGGTACAGCCATCGGTATGCATCTCCTTAGTGCCCATGAAGCTCCAGAACACCAACAGGAGTGCAGGGAGCTGCCTGAAGATGAGGATGTTCTGCTGGCAGTAGAATTGTGGAACTGGCACTTGTTTATGTTTCACATTAAGGGCTGGCTGAAGTGATCATGGTAGCACTTTGGCAGAGCTGTGTATTGTTGTTTTAGGAGAACCTTTCTGCTGCAAATGAATCAGTAAATTTCAGCTACAGTTTGAGGGGTATGAAGGCTGCAGGCTGTTTTCTTTTGTCCTACCACACCTTCCAGTCACTGGAGTCCTCAATTACCTTATAGCTGATGTCACCTTTGCCTCAATCTTCAGAATGGTGACTGAGCTTTCTTGCACTCTTGACAAATACTGTTTTTCCCTGGGCAAATTTTTTCTGTTCTTCAAGCCTCTTTATAGAAAATGGGAGTGATACCTCTAGTGCTTCTGGCACTCACTGTATTTCCCCTCTGCTGTGAAGCTAATGGATGTGATAGCTTATTGCTTTGGAGTGATGCCAGTAGGGCATTACTCTGTTTTGCTACCTTTCTAAACTGCTCTTGTGCTGAAATGTGGTCCTGGATTTTTCCTGTGTAATCCCTATGATCAGCACAGTAGCAGACACATGCTGAATTGGAAGTAGTGAGAAGAGACAGCAAAACACATTGTGATAGACCACATTGTGCTTGGCCTCTGCTCAAGGTTAGGCTATGGGCTTAAGATTGAAATACTAGTTTTTATACTCTGGACTAGTAATTCACAGAATATTCTGAGTCGGTAGGGACCCACAAGGATCATCAAGTCTAACACTTCGTGAATGGCCCATATGGGGACCAAACCCATATTCTAATAACCTTGGTGTTATTAGAACCATGCTGTGACCAGCTAGACTCAGTGGCTATATTAACCTCTATATAACACCCATGTTTTCTTAATAAGGATTTAAGACCACCTATGTGCTATTTACACTGGCCTTGTGAATCACTAATGATCCTCATATCTAAATCTTTAATTTCTTGGTTTTGTACTCCAATTGCATAATCTGAGTATCCTAAATTTCTTAGTTTAGAACACGAGATGCACTGTTGCGTACACTCAGGAAACATCATGGCAACCCGTCAGCATGTGTATGGTAGCAGTTTTATCTCTTTCATGAGCTCAGTCCGAAACACAAGCAGTTCTAGCCACAGCAAGAATTGCAGGATTGAGCTCTGCAGCTGACACAGGCTGTCTGTGTTTGATGATTTAATTTCTATGTATTGTTGTCCTCTGCCTTAATGGCAGTGTGGTATTTTTCCACTTTGTGGTCCTAGTTATTCACAGCAGATATGCTTGGATTGAGGAAGGTGGTGGGAGACCTTGATTCAAGACTGAACACAGACTTTTTGAGTATTCGTCAGGATGGTAGTTATAGCTGTGTGCCTCCTTGCATCTTAGCAATGATCTGCTCTCAGGGGATTTATGTTAGGTTATTACTGTGCTGTAGATTAGACTCATGGTTAGTGAATATCACCACAGTAGTTGTTAGCAACTGCCATCTTTTCTGATTTTTTTTTTTTGCAACAAGCTTGGATCTCTCAGGTTCCGCAGATACTAATGTTCTAGATAAGAGGGATGTTATCTGGCACTTGAATGATAGAATTTATCATCTTTCATTTATTAGTACTTTACAAATGCTTATGAGAGCCTGAACATGTTATAAAATAGAAGTATTATGCTGTCTACTGAGAAGAAAAAAAATCTTACAGCTAACAGCTCCCACGTATGTCCTTACAAATGCATCCAGAATTGCAAGTAGCAGGAAAGCATTTGTTTATCACAGAATGTCCTTGGCAGTCACTGCTACGTGACGGAGTCTCTTGTGTACAATGTTGCTTCTGTTTAGTAGTCACTTCTCATTAAAATCTTTTTTTTTCTTCCCCTCTTTAGATGATATCTTCTCTAGCAGCCAAGTCAAGATACCTACTCCTAAAACCAGATCTTCTCAAGCAGCCTCAGAAGCAAAATCTGAAAGCAAGATCCTGAGCACATTTGATGACCCACTGAATGCCTTTGGCAGCCAGTAGTCAAGGGGATGTTTGCAGAGAAGCAGCCTTCCTTAGCCCTGTCCAGTACTAATACTCTGGATTCTCTAATTCTGTAGAGCTGGAATGAGATGGACATGGATATTTAAATGAGATTACCATTTAAAATGGTTAGTATTCTCATGTGCTAGTCTAATTCTGCTAAAATATGTATTTTTTAAAAAATCCAGTAACCTCCTGCTATCATGTTCTCATGGTGCCGAGATGAATACAGCCTGTGCAATACCTGCAATGAAGTAATCTATTATATAAAGTATAGTTTGTTTTATTAAACATATCTATAGATAAAATAATTAATAAATAGTAAATGGAGCCTGTTAAACTTGATCTGTCTGCATGTCTTACTTTCCTCTTTACCTCTTGCTTAGAATGTCTGCATCATGACTTGAAAGCAACCAACACCACTACCATGCCTTGTCTGGGTCAGCTGCCTCCTACTGAGCTAATGGGAGGCTAAGGCTGGCTTCAGTATCAGGTACAGCTTCTCTTACAGAATGAAGCAGTTTGGAAATCTCAGAGCAGGACTTGACACTAACTTGAATGAGGTATTTCATGTAGGCTGCTCATGTGGGCTATAAAAATATCAACGGCTGATGCTTCTCTGCCAGGAAGAGTGTGTTACAAATGAGCACCGAGTGGTCCATGGATGGTCCATGGAGACAACAGAAACCTAACAGTATCTTCTTCTGTTCAAGTTGTGGGCCATTAAATGAGATTTTTTTTCACCTGCAGGGAGCTGCCAGAGTTTTGCAAATAACAGTTTTCACAAAGTCCATCTCTACAGAGCAGGCTTGGTCACTTCTGGGCTAACAAGCTTGTGTGCATACTTTCTGCAAAGACTCTTCGGTGCCTAAAGGCTTGCTGTCTGCTTTCCCTTCTCATCTATAACACAGTGTAAGCTGAGGTTGCTACTCTGGAATCCCTCTAACTGTCAGATGTATTTGGTTTAACTTTGCTTCCTGTATTTTCTAGATTCCCTTCTGGAACAGATGCCAATAATCATATTTGATACTCAGTGGTAGATCTTTGCTCTCCTGCACACATACAAGCAGAGCAAACGCATAAATGCAGGAGGATCAAACTGCCTGCAATTCTAAGTAGATTCACTGTTTTTATGATAGTGACTACTTATCTCATACTCTTAAGACTGTTCTGCTGTGAATTTAAAGCACATGCTCAGAGGATTTCTTTGAGATCAACTACCACTTGCACTGAAGTCCTTATTCTGAGACATCTGCTTCAGTGTCTTGTTTCTCAAGTTAGATTTCCTTTATCAGGCACAGTAAATACTACTGCTGAAACATCTAGCACTAATGAGGGTAAAGCAGAAGGAAAAGTTGGATGGGATAAAGGAGGAGCTTGATGTATTGATTTGCACCATAGGTGGGCCTGGCAATGATTCATGTTAAAAGTGGAGCATAAGCTGGGAGTAGCAGCTTGAAAAAGAGTGTGGGGGCTATTTGCAAATGGGTGGCTGCAGTGAAAGCACTTGAACATTATTTATAGGCATTACCTCTGCTGCATATGCCTCATCCATGATTTGGACTGCTTCTTTACTCCTTCTGTGCTTAGAAGGGCTTCAAAGATATGACGGAGAAAAGAAAAAGATGGTGAATTCTGCTTCTTTTCTGCCTCTTTTTGGCCCTTCACATTAATAACTTCTGTTAGCATTGCAAAGAGGGCTGTTCACCAAGAACTCTGAGGGCCAAAAGCTCTTGGAGAAGGAAAAAAAAGCCTCTTTCTCACTGTTTCTTAACCTTTCACGTGAAAGCTCAGCAGAGGAAAGCTCTTCATAGTTCAAGTTTCTATGATGTAAATCAGAACCTTTCTTCCCACCTAGTCTTTCTAAACTGGCAGACAGCAAGTCTTTATGCCTGTCCCTGTGTCTCTTCACATCTTAAAATGTGAAGAGCCCTCAATGTGTGGTCCTTAATTTTAACAACAGAGCCGGGTCTAGGCACTTCACTTCTGGGAGGACTTGGTCTGAGTGGTGACTTTTTGAACTGGGTTTTAGCTAGAGGGTTTGATTTTGAGTTGTGTTTGGGTTTTGGTGATTTGGAGTTTTTTCGTATATTTGTTTACTTTTCAGGTTTGGTTTTTTTGGGTTTTTTTTTTTTTTT
>WBMY01010284.1:1010009-1033655 GCA_013397315.1 Donacobius atricapilla
CGGGGCAGCTGCTGGCCGTCCTTTGTTCGCGGGCGCTCCGCTGGGCCGCCGGGCTCCGGCCCGCTCCGGGGCGGCGCTGCGCCCCGCTGGCGGGAGCACGGCTGAGCTGCCGCCTCCAGCTGCCTTTCCTGAGCACGGAGCAGTCCCTGTGCTTACGCCTTTCTGCAGTTTTTCTCTGGCTCTGACACTGCGGGGGCCTCAGCTCTTGTCAGGAGGTATTGGGCGTTTGGTTGTCACGTCGCTTGCGGAAACAAAAATAACAAAGGTAGCAGGTTGCGTCTGGAATGCTGACTGACACTACAGCCCTAAAACTACAAAGTTGGTAATATAATTTATGGTTATCTTGCCCTATTTAGGTAATAACTTACCATTTTATGTAGAATAAATTTAAATTCTCTTCAGCAGTTACATTTAGATGTTGTCAGAATTATATTTGTTTGCTTTATAGGTGGAAAATCCTAAAGATGAACAGCAACGCACTACACGTGTCTTCAAAGCTGCCTTGGCTAGAGGTGGAATGTAGTTTCCTGACAGATCTTCGTACAAGGAAGTTGTAAATCCTTTCTAATGGACCACAAGAAAGAGCCTCCTTTTTTTAATAAAGATAATATGGGACCATTTCACTACAAACTTCCTTTCTATGAAACTATGGAGCTCTTCATTGAAACACTTACAGGAACCTGCTTTGAACTGCAAGTTTCCCCCTTTGAAACAGTTATTTCTGTGAAAGCTAAAATTCAAAGACTGGAAGGTACTGTTCTCTCTTATTTCAGTGTAAACTTTATCACTTTAGAAAACCTGTTTTAAAAATCATAATTGCTAAAATCAAACAACAAAACTTAAATGTCATGTTTGGCAATATGTATGAAAACTAGGCCCTTAGTTTATGGCATAGGTTCAATTGAAGTTGACTTGTTTTTCTCTTCTTTCTGTTTTCTATAAGTTCATGGCTTAGGCTTCATTGCAATTGATATGTTTGCTCTCCTGGTGCATTGGTTGGGGTTTTTTCTATGTACAGTTATTAAGGTTAATCGTAAAAAGTCTGTGGATTCTCTGACCTGAGTTGTTTGTTAACTATCACGGTTGTAAATTTGAGTCATGCAATACATGTATATTGTAACTGAGCATACTTTAAATTTGCTGCTATATTTGTTGCTGATTAGGTTAGTCAGTTTATGGTTTTTTTATGATACTGCAGTCACAAGAGCAACTGCAGTGCAGGCAAATCCCAAAGACAGCTTTAAGTTACTGATTGAAATTTTGTTTGGGTGAGTGATCTTTTGCTCATAGACATCTGGCTGAGCAATGCTTTGTCTCAAAGTGATAAACTTGACACATTTTGCAAAGTGAAAATCTGTAAGTTAGGAGGCCAGTCTTGATGCTTTTGCAAGAGGAATAGGTGTGTAGGTTAGTCCCCTCCTACCTCTTTTCCTCTGTGGTGACAATGAGCTCGCATGAAAGAACGTGATTTGAAATATTTATATATTTATAGTTTAAGCATTGTATCCTCTATTGTCTTTTTCACTTTGGAGGGTACAGCTGTAGAAGGTGAGAGTATCAGAGCTGCTAATTATTAAAAAAAAAGGATCCTCTCCTTCCCTAATATACCTGTATGTTAGTGGTTTTCATCCTTCTGTTCGTGTGAAACCCATCCTCTGGGAGATGTAATACAATGCTATAGACTGAGATCTAACATACTCTCCTCCTCTTATGGAAATCTGCTCTAGTGGATGGAAAAAACCCCAGACAGTTGGCAGAAGTCTTAAAACACACAAGCATTGCAACAACAGAGGGGACTATTTAGCAGTAAAATCCACACAGCAGAAGCTCCACCACGCAGATGACTGGAGCTTACATCCCTGTAGGTACAATAGTGCAGCTGTGAGGATGGTCTTTTGTTTGCTCTGGACAAGGCCATAATTAATCTCAAGTCAGAGAATGTGTCAAGATGCTCCTGGAGGCTAGAGGTGAAACAAGGAAAGGGATTTTCCTGCCTATAATTGAATATAGGTGCAGGAGACATGCACAGAACGCTGATTAACAGTGAATTAAAAGGTAGGATAGGCAGTAGAGAGCAGAAGGCAGGCTGTCTGGGCAGTGTCAATGATGGAGTGAGCTTTAAAGGATACATGAAGAGGTCAGTGGGAGATGTGAGGAAGAGGGATTTGAATTCCATGTAGTCCAAAATGTGAGACTGTGAATAGCCATACTCAGTTATACCTACGGCTTACAAAAGTATCCTCATTTCTTATTAGAAGAACAGGTCTGTAATGAAATTATTATAATGCTTATTTAGAATTTGGTTTGCATGTTGTAGTTCATAAGATAGTAAGGTTATTATGGCTTGGCTGCCTGCTGTATAGAATTAATAATAGGTAAATTTCATTAAACATGGAAGGTGAGTTCACTGGTGCTTATCATTGAATTGTAAGAAGTCAGTTGAAATATTTTGATGCTCCATAGCAGAGTTGAAATATTTGTACTGTCCTTATTTAACGATTTGTGGGAGGCAGAGTGAAAACAAATTGATCAGTTGTGTGGATGAAACAGATACCCAGTGACAAATGAATTTTATGTTGCATTTGGGGTTGGTATTGCATGTAAAATAGTTAACAATTTTTTAGTGACAAAGTTCGTATTATAGTGCGCAAGTTCAAGAAGTAAATTACCCAGATGGAGCAAAAATTCAGAAGTAATTTTGTTGTGATTTAGCATGGGAAAGAGAAAGCTTACATCTGTTCCTGTTTCTGCTGCTGGTTTTCACTTTTTATTATTATATTTTGTCAGCTTTTGTGGGGTGTGAATCTCTTATTTAATCTGCAGGTTGCTTGGAGAATGCCTCCCACAGTGCTGGAAGACTGCGTGAGGTCCCTAGTTATGTGTATTTTCTACATTTGGATGTTGGTGATAATAGTATGTAAGCAAAGAAAAAGAGATGTTTTGAAAAAAGGAGCTGAGACCTGAAAGCTCCAAGAAAAAAATCTAGAATTGTGTCAGAAGTTAACAAATTGTTGAAATATTACCAGTGCATCTAATTGTAAGAGGCTAATAATGAAATCAAAACAAGACAAATTGATCTTTGTCAACAGCTGGAAAATCAATAGCTGTAGACTGTTTTCACCATAATAAAAAAGCATAATATGGATAGAATGTTAGGAATTTTGTCTACTTCAGATACTGTTTGTCATTCTTGATGCCTGCTGGTGGTCTGATATGGAAAGGCTTTGTTTAGACAGCTGTATTAGACATTGATGCCTTACTAAGAAAGAGCTCTCCATGTTTCCAGCTATGTGTTTTCAGTGGTTTTAGTCAGCAAAGAATATACATCAAAACTTGCAGTGAAATTCCAGATGCATTAAAACTTGTGTTCTACTTATAAACTGAAGTTATAGCATACCTGATATGTGTTTGGATCAGATCCAGGCACTTGTCCTCAAATGTGTTCTATGTGAAGTAAGCAGGAGATTGATTGTAGTGTTGACTTTGGAGCCCCTGGGGATAAATCACTCCTGTCTCAGATTCACTGACAGAGCCCTTCAAAATGGTTCACCTGGGAAGAAATAGCTCCCTTTGTCTCTACTGGTGGCATGAAAGCTGGAATACACACACACACTGCTAGCAGTGCTACCTGCTCCATTGGTTTTACTTGTTAAATCAGTGTTGATGGACCTGGATTTCTGAATTTCAAGGTGGCGTGAAAGACTGAGCTTTAACATGAGTAGTACTTAAAAAATCAATATTTCATTGAAAGAGGAAGTAATGGGGTTTTTTAAACTTAGACCTGTCTTTGCTTTCTCCATTGCACAAGTCCTTGTAGATGCTGGGCAGAATTTAGTGTTCATTCCGAAACACTGATTATTACAGTGTTTTATAGACAGAGCATTCAGGTAACAAATTTGTAGTAGTCGTTAATTAGTCTGTTAAAGAACCATAGATAATACCTGTAAACATGTTTGTTGGGAAAGACAGAATTGAGTCTCAGAGGAGGTGGCCTTTGGGCTTTGGTGGTGGTACTGATGGTATTATTGTTATTAGCTTGCAGGAATTAATTTGAATTCTTCAATATGGAGCATTAGGGCATTCATTTACATAGCTTTAAAATGAAAAACCAGCTTGGTCATGGTTTGTTCAGTGTGTGCTTGCAACTGAATTTTATGATCTGTGTATGTGGAAACATCGACCTTCTTAGATGAAAATTTAGGTGTTCTCTTGCTCTTGTATTTTTGTAATGAGGAAAAAGAGAACTAGCTTTCAGAGTACATCTTGACTTCAGTGTTTAGTAGGTGTTCCCTTGTGTTCAGTAAGGAACGACAGATGCAGCAGTAATTTTGTTGTATATGTGTGTACTCACTTCATCATGTGAGTTATTTTTCTTTGGTCTTTTTGCTGTCATTTTGCTGCCTGTGTACAGCAGCTTCACGTTAAATAAAAGGAGCTAGAAGAATGTCAAGCAGCTTTCATATGGATGCTGTAATTTCTTTCAATATTCTGTGAATTCAGAGTATGTCATAATGACACTTATTACTATTTCCATTAGAGAAAATAGCTGTGCTTCTGCCAGGACTGGAGTAAGTGGATTGCACAAGTGTCGTGAATTTTTAACAGAACCAATCCTGCTTTTTTCTGTTTACTAGTTTTCCCCTACATCTTCTATTTGCCTTATGGTTTGCCTGTTTACTGTGCTGATAGAGAAGTTCATGAAGCATTTTTTAAGCTTGTGCCTTGTCTGAGCTGGAGAAACATTTCTGTGAGTGCAAGACTGCTCAGAGCGGATGGTTGCTCTGAGCAGCATCTGGAAGCTGTAAAGTAATATCATCTCTGTCAGGAAATTTTGTTGGCCTGCATTCAGTTACTGGTGATTTGCTGTCTTTAGTCTGTTCTTAGTCAGTCCTTTGTCCAAAAGAGTAGGTCAGTACTGACTCCAATTTACACTGCCTTAGTTACTGTCATTCAAGTGAAAGGTAGGGGGTTTAACAATTAGGAAAACGTTTCCGCTGCTGTAAGTTGTGGGCTTTTGGACCTCTTACTAATGTAGCCAGTTTGTGGGGGAAGATAAGACTGTCAGCCCAGCCTCTCTGTAAACAGAGGCTCCAGCAATTTCAGCACTGAATGAAAGATAAGTGCAGTTTGAATTTTGACAGTGAAATGTATGTGGCGTTTTTAAACATAGGAGCTTTATACCCACAACATAAAATCAAGTTTTTTTCTGAAATCTACAGGGATTTTTTTTTCCTGTCTCAGACTTGGCTAAATTAGTTTCTGTGGTGAACCTACTTAGCACGCGGAAAAGAAGAGTAGGGGAGGGAAGCTTAAGGCTGTGTGTGATACACTGATTCAGAGACAGGATGGGGTAGCTGCTGCTCTCCTTCCCCTGTGTTAGTAGGTCACACTGTCAGTGCACCTGTAGTCCGCAGACTCTTCTGTCCTCCTGTAGCATCACCTGGCCAGCTCATTTCCATTTGAGTATTGAGATGGAGCTTATTGCTCTGCTTACCTCTCAGTACTGGTTTGGGGCAGGCCAGTGATACAGTCATGTGCTGCTTAGAGAGAGGGTATAGTGGATGGGTATCTCACAGTTCCCATTATTGTTGGCAGTTGTACATGCTGCTCTCATGTGCAGAAAGTCTCTAGTCTCCTTCCTAGGATCCAGAAAAGGGGCAGCCGACACATATTTTGCTGCCTCTGAAGCTATAAAGCACATACTATTTCCTCAGTGTATAAATACAGAGTTCTAAGAAAGCAGTATAAAAGGGAATAAGTAATAAAGATGTGTCTGTTTTCAATTACAGCAGAGTATCCTCTTTTCATCTGTTCATTTCATCAGAAATACATTGTCATTGTTGAATGAGCAAAACCATGTTTCACTCCAGTACTGCCAGCTGCAAGCCAGCCTTTTTAACAAATACACTCTCAGTTTATCAATGTAATTGGAAATTGCTCCTTGGAGGCTGCTGAAACCATAACAAATGCAGACAGTAATCAGATTGTTTGTAATCAGAAGAGTGCAAAACAACACAAAAACTTCAATGTAGACTGGCTGGCTATTGCCAGCCAGTTCTTTTTCTTACACTGCTGACTTGAAACATAACCAATAACCAGCTATTAAGTAGCTGGCTGTGTAGTAGCAATTATGTTAGTCTACTATATGAACATATTCTTCTTATAAATGTCCTGCGGGCTTCGGAGGATATAAAATTCCTGTTACATGCAGTCAAGTGGAGTAAAGTTATGTTGGTCGTTCAGAATGGGGAAGATCTGGATATGAGCCATGGTGAGAAAAAGAAAATTGTCATCTTCTGTGAAGCCTAAAGAAAAACAATGTTCCTCTGGAGTGCACTCCCCCTTCTGCACAGGGATGTCTCTTATTTGCCTGTTTAATGTGCTTGGACTTTAACCAGGATCTTGTCCCCTTTTCTTCCTTGCCAGTGATGGGTGTTGGGAGCTTTGTGCCCTTACTCTGCCTAGGAAGGGGCTACTTGGCTGATGTCCTTGCCACAGCTTGCTAAGTGTTCTCACAAGCCTTCGAAAGCTTAGATGTTTTTGGGAACTATCTGAAAAACTCTGATCTTTGTGTTCCCCTCCTGCCAGATGTATTTAGGGAAGTCTTACTGTGTAGCACTGCCACTTGTATTTTCCTTTTAAGTATGTGAATATGCAATGAATAAAAATGTAGGAAAATATTATTTAAATATAACCTTTAGGAAAATACATTTATATGTTTTGTTTCTCAGTATGAGAAGTAGTGTTTAGAACTTTTTGAAAAAGTAGTTCTTGATCTCCATAGATACACATTTTAATTAACATTTATCATGAATGCACAGTGAGATTTTAATTATGTGGGTTTCACTAGACAAGTTGAACAACTTCTATTTGATGCTGGAGGGAAGATTGTTTTCTTCTGGTGGTCTGAGGTGTCTCATCCTTTCATAACTGTCTTCATTTTTATTCTATCCAAAATTCAGAACATGGTAGCATTCCAGTAGAAATGTGTGAAGACCTCAAGTTGTACTAGCTTTTGCTTATTATTTTTAATGTGTGTTACATCTATATCTAAGTGGGTTGACTATGCAGGCAGAAACTGTGTAGAATTTGGATTCTGTTTGTGTAGAATATGGATTTTTAATAAGGAACAAATATTCAGAATGTTTACTTTCTTTTAACAAAAAATAGCCAAATGATCCCAGAACTTGAGTTGAAAGTGAGTATTACTGGGTATTAGTAATAGCATTTTGATGGCCTAAAGAAACAGCCAGAATGAAACAGAAGTGTTTTTAGGATGAAGTTTAATTAACTGCCATGGTACAAAACTGTATGTGCCAACTTTGAGGTCCCAAACCAAGCGAGGATAAAAACACATTTGCGCTTCTCACTGCTGTAATAGAGCTGCCACCAGTCACCTTAATGTGACTATGTCTGTACTGTGAGTAACGCAAAATACCAGTCTGTGGTTAAATTATTCAGCAGTTTTGTAGGTAGAAGTTTTATCCTGTTTTCCCTGTCAGTAGACTTAATTTTCTCAGGTTTGGATAAAAGGAAAAAAATCTCCCTTATCTGATGACTGGAAGAGGAGCAAGTATTCAATAACCCTGACGCAGTTGAACATTTCTGCACACCCTCTGCTGAGCCAGAAGACTGAACTTTGTGTGTGAGCTCAAGCTTTCTGAAAATCTTTGGTTTTAGTAATTTTCTGGAGGTTAGATGTCATGGCTGAAGACTGATCAAGTGCTTGTCCTTGTCCTACTTCTTCTTCTCTTTCTCTTGTGATGCAGTTTCAGCCTATCAGCCCCACACCCTTCAAAAATCAAAATGCCCACAAGCCCTCTTGCCAAGTTCCAATTTTAAGTCATTTGTTTGTTTCTTTTATTTAGGTATTCCTGTCTCTCAGCAGCACTTAATTTGGAATAATATGGAACTGAAGGATGACTATTGTTTGAATGATTATAAGTAAGTATAGAATAAAATTATAATCAATGTCTCTAAACAATAGTTAGCATGAACAATGGAAAATGCTTTAAAAATTTATTTGTTGTTATTTACAGCATTTCAGAAGGCTGCACTCTGAAGTTGGTTCTGGCTATGCGAGGTGGACCTGTTAACACCAGAAGAGGTGGGTGTTAAGGAAGTTAAAGTGGTTTTCTTGCAAAATCTTACAACTGTAAAGAGCTTCTCTTAGTAAGCATTTTAGACAATCAGACTTCAGTTCCAAATTAATTGGAAAAACACTTAACAAAAAATGGGGGAGGGGTTTCCCCATCTTTTCTTACTTAGCATATCAAGTGCACTTTGTTTACTTTTAAATGAGGTATATTTGTATATACAGAATCATCAAGTCATAAAATGAGCAATTCTTCACTTGAAAAAATTTATCCCAGAATTTCATTATACAAATAATTTTTAAAATATGGTTGATAAGAGTCAGGCATTGCTAGAGTTAGATGATACACTTGGTTATGTGGATCATCTATATAGGAGTGAAAATGAAGAAATTCCCTTGCTAATTTTCACTTGGGAAAAAACTCAGCGTGTCTTCTAGGTTGAGAATAAACTGAGCTGAGCTCTCAGAGGTGATAAAAACAACAACCATAATATTTTGGTTTTATTTTGACTTTTTAAATCTTTTTAGTTCCCGTGAAAGATCCTATCAGGGAAATGGCTGAGTACATGGATCCTGCTAGAGACAAGACCTGGGAGAAAGGGCCATCCAACAAACAAGTTACCTTCTTAGTGTATCGAGAAGGAGATCGGTTGAATTTCTTCCGTGTGGTTGACCGGGGCGATGGCACTTTAACACCACTATCTGAATCTTTGAGGTAAAGTTGGTTTTAATCTTTCTATTATTCTTCAGAAGTGGGTTGCTGTGTAATTTTCAGCTGTATTTGTTGGTTTTATCAAAAGAGTATCTGGCATATTGCAAGAATTATTCCCTAGGGACTATTAAATTGTTGTAACTGTCTAACAGCACAGTAGTACTTTGTGGTCAGTGGTTGTGCTGATGGTTCTCTTATCACTGTGTGCATTAATATAGTGAGATAAAACTGGCTTCATACTTCAGGCAATTCTCAACATTCCAGCCCTTTCTGAAAAGGAGCATTTTGCAGGAGAGTCAAGTCAATCTTTTATTAGATATTTAAAACTTCTGTTAAGCACTTTTTCTAACATCTTAAGGCATTTGTTTAGTTTTGTAAACATTTCCCTGTTCACATAATATTTTTTTTCCTGTGGGTGTAACTTGACTAAATGATTCATCAGGAAGGTGGTTGATTGGCAGGGCAAAATCCTATGGGCTTCTGTTTTTTGTTGTTTGGGGGGTGGTAGTTTGGTTTGAAGGGAGGGGCGGTTTTGTTGTGCTTCTTCTGGGGTGGGGATTTTTTTGGTTTTGTATGGATTTTGGTTGGGAGATTTTTCTGTGTTTTGTTTTATGTCTTTTTTTTTTTAATGTACTGAAGTAATTACCAATACAGTCAGATTTTGGGTGTAATTAGGCCGCAGATTAGCTGCTGTTGAGGTACCAAGCTTGTGTCAATGCTGTCAGAATCCACTGATCTTGTCATCAGAAGGACAGGTGTATCACTTTACCCACTACATTGTAATTGTAGTAAACACTTTGGTACTCTTTTTCCTAAAACTATCTAAATTGATATCTGTTAAAAATTATTGCATTCTGTTTTTATACTGCAACTTTTGGGGAAGGTACTTTTCTCCTCTCAAGAACTTAATATTTGTACAGCTGTGAGGAAAGGAGTCCCTTTTCTGGGAACTATCTATGTTTTCTCCAAGGCTCAAGCTGCCTTAAGTGACTATTTTTTTTTGTTTGCAAAGGGAAAGCAAGAACTTTATACTGGGTTTATATTCAGTTTGTATTCAGAGTGATACTGCTCTTAAAAATGTTTGTATGACATCCATACTTAAAAACCACTGACTGAAAGAAATATCAAAGCTGAATTCCCACACTGTTATACAGAGTAGAAAGACCTATTGTTTGGTATAAAAGGAAGAAAAAAGATACAAATATTTTAGATCTGTGATTTTGTCTTCAGCCCCTGTACTCTTTCAGTAAATAGCAACATAAGGTATTGTTTGAAATAGGCTAAAAAAGCATAGTTGGTTAAGAACTGAAAACCGGGCAGCTGCACTGGGCTAGATACACTTCTGGAAAGATGAACAGACTGATGTAATTCTTGTTGCTACCCTGCCTGTTAGCACTTTGTTCCTGTATAACCTCTGGCTCCAGTGAACATTGAAACCCATTCACAAAGCTGGGACTGTGGATGCGATACTGTGAGTTAGTGCAAGGAGTTGTCATAAGGAGCTTGAAATGTCACTTTTCAGTAGAATGGGCTCCCTGGTATCTGCCTACATGTTCAAATTTTAGTGTGTGTGTTGATTTTTTTTTTCACCATCTAAAACTAGGGTAGACGGTGGTCTGAAAGTCTTTGTACTTTTCCATTGGGTAATCCTAACCTATAGATCTAATAGTAATTGTATTGAGATTGGCTAAACGTTGCAAATGGGAAGAATAAATCACACTCATTTGGCTCTTGCAAGGTACCTGGGTAAGCCTTTCAAAGCACAGCAGTAGGAAAGGCAAATACATCGGGCTTAAGAAATGTGCTGGCACTGGTCAAGTGAACCAGTTGGGTTGGAAGCCACCTGAACTGAAAACATTCAGCTTGTTTCTGTTTTTCTATGCTTTCTATGGGAGTTCACTTATTAGCTTTTCTACTAAGGCAGATAGTAATTTGGAGGGGAAGGAAATCCTAATTCTTGGATTTATCATGGCTGGTTGAGACTGTGGGAAATGGAAAAAGTAGCAAAGGGAGGAGAGAATGGACACAGATCAGACCTTTTTGTTAGATCCTTACGGGGTAAAGCTGTGGGTCACTCTGAATACTGCTGTTTTCCATACTGACAGATGTTTTCATATGTGTGGGTATAATGGTGACTAAGCATTTTGAAGCACTTTTTTATCATCCCTTTTCACATTGCTGATACCTGGAGCAGAATTCATTGACTGAAATTTAGAAATGAGACTTTGGTATTTGTTGTGTTTTATAGTTCTTCAGATAATTTTATTTTATCTGTGGTTGAGTTACTGGTTAAAACTTAACAAAAGTATAAATGCATACAGTGATCATTGTCCTTGAGTTAGAAGAGTGTTGACGTTGTGGTAGCGGACTGGCAGACACTGGTGCCAAAAGGATTTCAGCAAGCTAATAATTTTTGAGACGTGCATTTCACAAGGAAGAGCTCAGGAATGTTGACACCTACAGACAAAGTAAACTTAAAATTTACTCATTGTAAAATGGGCTGAAAATACCATTAATATCAAAGCTCCCTGTCCAACTTCTGTAATCTTAAAATCACATTGAAGCAAACAATCCTTTTGTCACTCCTTGTGTGTGTGTGTGTGTGTGTGTTTTGCCCCTATTTGTCAGAAAATGGAACAGAAAAATAATAATTATTTTTGCATTTAAAAGAAAGTCAAAAACCAACCAAACATGACACTTTTCTTTCTGCCCTTACCTGGCAAGAGGGGGCATTCAGCAAATTCTTTTGACTTGGTGATGTTAAACCTTAGTAAAGATAAAATTTTGAAATCATTTTTTTTGATGTTGGGTTTTTACCAGGAGAGGTATGTATATGTAATATGCATGGTGACTGTCACCATATGGAATTATTCAGGTTTTGGTAAGAAGTGACTGGTCTAGTTTGCTGACTCTTGGTTTGAATTTGCTTCTGTCTTGCTCTTCACACTATCTCCTAGCTGTGCTGCCTTTCGAATTTTGTTGCATTTAGGAACTGTATTTGGAGAGTCAGTGCAAAAAACGCTGGCTCTAAAGGCAGCAGAACATTTCCAAGAATCAGGTAAGGTGCCAGCTCTAATTAGTGATACGTTCTTTTTGGTACTGACTTCCGCATGACTTTTAGTTCTTCCTTGATCTCTTTTGGAGAGTAGAAACCTGTGCTAAATCTGCTAAGACATTTGTGTGAACACGGGGGAATTAGGGGAATTGCCTGATTATTGTGATTTCTAGATGCTGACAACCTAATGGAAGAACTAAAACACTCCTTAAAATGTACATACAGTGTTGAAAATGCATCAGTTTGTAATGAATTGGACAGTCCTAATGATTCTTTCATTTCACTGTCAGATGTTGAATGTGTTACTGATCAATGCTTCCTTGTTTAATAGGAAAAACAAGTTAGATGGTGATTTTTAAAACCTTAAGTTTTTGCATTCTGTTGGAATGCAGAATGGAAGCAGGAAGTGTTATACTATAAACTTCCAGTGACTACTGACTTAAAATATTTTGTCTCGGGACTAGCAATTCTATTTATTTTTTTTTCCAAATGTGAGATTCTTTGGAATCTTTGGAAACCTAAACTGATCTTTCTTCTTCTTTTGTTTTTCTTTTTTTTTTTCTTTTTTTTTTTCTTTTGAAAAGGAGAAATAGAATATCACATCCACATGGGTGACCCCTCCATTTCCATTTATGGTGAGAACACCCCTCAGGATGGATAGAAATTTGGACTTTTCCTTCCATGCCAGTGTCTGGTTAATTGGAAAACTGATCCGCTTGTTGTCTGAGTCACACACTTAACAGCTGTGGCCATATCTTCAGGAGACATTTGTGGAACTGGATATCCCCTCTGTGGGGAAAATATATAGTGAGTGTGAACCAACTGTATATGATATAACAACTTCCCAGAAGCGTGGCTATGTTCAGATTTCAGCAACATCACTTTGCCCTAATAAGGGATGCTTATGTGGATAAATGGATTTGAAATATCTTTGCATACAGTTTTACATAATGTTTTGTCAACAGATCAACTACGGATATGACTTCCTAGTTGTGAGAATACTCTACATGAAAATGTAATTTAATTACTTCATTAGAGGGTGAATACAAACTTTCTTTTATTTTCAGTGGTGGTTCAGTTTATAATTTATATGCTGATGATGAAGATGAGACTGAGGCATCACCTTCTGGCCAACAGATTATTGAGAATTCAATTACTATGAATAAAATGAAACTACTCAAGG
The DNA here is from genome assembly GCA_013397315.1 of Donacobius atricapilla. Classification (NCBI taxonomy): domain Eukaryota; kingdom Metazoa; phylum Chordata; class Aves; order Passeriformes; family Mimidae; genus Donacobius; species Donacobius atricapilla. The sequence continues at coordinate 1,023,055 of WBMY01010284.1, forward strand.
CAAAGATGGAGAACATGAATCTGAGTAAAAAGGTGAAATTGTGATTTCAATTTTTCTGTTATAAAATGGCTTGGGCGTTCCTTGTGCTGACTTTTCTCAAAAGTGGATCAGATAGTCTGCCATACTGGGAAGTCAAATTATCACAGGTAGATGATTTCTCAACTATTGTTTATGTAAATATTATTGTATAAACATTCTGCTGAGGGGAATTGGCATTCCTTGGACCTACCTACCCTCATTCAAAGAATTCATTACTACTCCTGGATTTATTTGCAAGGGTAGATTTTGTGGGTGGGTGGGTGGGTGGGTTTTGTGGTTTTGTTTAGGTTTTTTTCTTCCAGTACCTTAAGCAGCATTGTTTTGCAGTGCTGCTCTGGCAAAAGTCAATGTTTCTCTTAAAATGAAATTTCATTAGATATACTGTAACTGAAAATCCTATAGAGTGAAATATGGGATATTACCTTGAAAATAAAACATTAAACTGGTGCTCATGTGTGACTAGGTTACCTAGATGTAAAATGAAGAGATTATACTTCCTTACATTTTTTGTTGTGTTTGAGACCTGAAGCTCTTCTGGATAACTTGGATGGCATTCTGGCTTCCTTTTTCTGTTTCTCTGATATGTCACCTATTTATTGAAAACAATTCCTGTTTATAATCTTTGATTTTATTACTCAGATGTTGGGGTGAAGTCTTGATGGCTAGTAAGATATGAGGGAGTAGAAAGAATGATCTGGTCTTGCCTGGCCTTACACTGTCTGAATTCCTCAGAATATATTTTCAGTCAGGTCTTTTGAGTGCAACTGGAATTCAAATACTAGTTGTTGTTGTATCTGTAGTTTTTTGATTTTGGTTGGGCCTTTTTTTTTTAATAGCCTAAGAAAACTGTCAAAGTGAAGCCTCGCCCTCCCATGACTCCTCGACCATATAGCGGCTCGGTGGCTGCTGCTCGTCACCGCTTTCTCAGAGTGCTCCCCCATATCGGACAGCCGTGCCTACCTCCTCCTGGGAGTTTGCATCCATCGGAGTCTCCCCAAAATGCACTTTCAGCATTGGCTACTTTGGCCACTGCTGGTAGAACAGTGCCATCCACAGCTAATCACTTCCTTAAGGAAGATGACACTTGGCAGAGCAACTCTTGGTCTCGGCCAGTCAATAGCATCCGGCTACCACCGAAAATATCTCGTGTTGAACTAGAAAATGCAAAACTACCTACAAATAGTATTCTCACTCCTGTTTCATCCCTGCCTGCAAATTCAGAAAAAGCATCTGAAAATGTGACCTCAGCAAGTGAGGAGGATGCTGTTTTGTTTCCAAATCTAACAAACGTGGAACTGTATGGAACAGAAGAAGAACATCTACCTGAACCAGATGCTTTTGCTTTTTTAACAGAAGCAAGCACTGCTGAACAGTGTAGTGAGCTATATGACATAGGAAATGTGAACCCAGAGCTTGAGCTGCCTGATGGAGACAAAGATTCTAAGGTTGTAGAGCAGCATGGAAAACCTATTGGCAAAGTGCTGAGCACTGCAGCAATGGAGTCTGGCCTTCTCAGTACTCGTGAATTGAGCCCTCAGAAAAATCTGCTTTTGTCTCCCCTCCGGTATTCTGCACAAGTGGCACATCACAGTACTCTGAAACCACAAGCACAGCCCAGATGCTTTGAGGCTGGTAACTTGAGATCCACGGCCTCCCCAAATGTGCTTCGATCGTTGGAAGTACGCAGTATAGCAGACTCCTCTTTTTCTAGGACCACTAGATTTTGTAGTGTGAAAGTAGAGTCACTTGGCAAAAAACATGATGTAATTTCTAAAGCAGAGGCTAGGGACATCACAGATGTGGCTAGCAAGGCATGCAAAGAGCCTGCGAGTTCTGTAAGTAACTTAGGATTTCTGGCTTCGCTGGCCCGAAGCACAAACAGGGGAAGTTTACAGAGTTCCTGTGGGACTGACAGGTTTCGGACTTCTGGTATTGTACTACCTACAAACCTGCAGCATTTTCAGGAAGAAAGCTTTAGGAAAACTGCTCCTCCCAATGAAGCTGCTGAATATATTCTAGTGAGTATGCCCGTGTCCAAAGAAATCAAAGTTTTCCTGGTTTTGTGATACTGATGTTACAAAACTACTGTGTGTGTGTGCGCGTGTGTGTCTCGTCGGGAGAGGCAGATGGGCTGTGGGAGGTGTATTTAAATCCCTGTTTGTCTTAAACAGTTTTCTGAATGGCTGATGGTATCTAAACTGCCTGTTTATCTAAACAGGTCCTAGAAGTAATTTTTCATTAAAATTAAAGTGCTTGTTCAGTTCACAACTGAAATTATGAGTTATTGTAGTGATAGAGCTATGAGTGTGTGTGTTAGAAGTGTCATCTGGCTTCTGCTGCTCACTAATTGTCATTTATTCCAAAGTGTGCCCAGTGGTTGGCACCATATGTGCCAAACTTCTGCTCTCTAATGTACTTTGTTGTTTTGGTGTATTTTGAAGTGTGGGGAGTTATATTAAATAGCCATTGAAGTAAGACTTTATATTGCGGAATTGTAACTTCATGCGTGGAAGGGGTCTTGGACTCTTCGTGGGTAGATTGATAGAACATTGATATCAAATAAGCTGATACCAGACTACCTACATTTTCATTTAATTTCCATCTGCTAGTAATTTCCTTGTGGAAATTTTTTTTTTTTTAGTCTGCGCATGGGCTTGGAATGAATGGAAGTATGGCAGCTATAGGGAAAAGAGTAGGTAAGTAACTTATATAATAATTAAAGATGACTCTTTAATCTTTCCTGATATATCACACATAGAGAGGACAAAAATAATTTATCTTTGTAAGATATTTGGCTTCTAGAGTCCCTGCTGTTATTACACTTCTATAGCATAGTTAATTTTTTAATATTTTAAGCAATTCTTAAACATGCAGATGGCCATCCAGATCTTAGGTGGATGATAACTGCAACCCTTTCTTAGCTTTTTTAATACTTAGTGAATCCTGCATGTCATCTGTACATCTAAATGCGAGTTTCTGTGCTGAAGTTTTGCAGTTACCAGTTCTGTGAATACTTCTGAGTCTACTAAAATCAGAGCCAAATTTATCAGGAGCATTGCCTTTAGTACAAAAAAAGTGGGGAGGAAGCAGTAAGGGCGTGGATGCTGCAGAGCACTGATATGTGCAGATTTTCCACTGTTTTTTGTGCTGGTCATCATTGTTTCCAACCTAGCCTTGGTAACTTTGGAGTGCTTTATGTTTGACATCTACTGAAAAAGGATGTGTTGTGCATAGATATATTGCTGATGTGATTAATTCTACTGGGAGGAAAGGAATTGTCTAAATTAATGCTTTTAGAGCTCTTAAGACAGTGAGCTAAGGATTTTCAGCACATTTAATTTTTCTTCTATGTATCTTTGACTTGCTGTTAGCAATTTTTCTTTTCTTTCTGTATGACCTTAGGAAGAGATCCAGGTATAGAAAATGAGCTAGACAGTAATGTTCAAATAGCAGCTGCAACAGAAAGGATCATGTAATTGTAATGTTGGAGCAAAAGCTGCTAAAAGCGTGGGTTGTGCCTTTGTTTCACAGCTGTGGGTGCAGCTTTGACTTGGCAGTCAGTATCATTTCTGCTGCTCCAGAGGTGATAGATACCCTGAGAGTCTTGTCTGCATGATGGGGAAGCCTGCTAACACCTGAGTCACTTTGGATAGGACTGTGAAGAAGATACTCCTCTGGACAAAGTGTATTTTCCAAAACATGCCAGATATGAGTTAGTGTGGTTATATCATGCAGGCTCTTGAGAGACATGTGGCTGATAATGATCTGTTGTGTAACTGGCCGAAGGACAGATCACTTTTCACTGCAGTTGCTCTAGGGATGTAAATGTGAAGACAGGTGTACTGTTTTTTCTGTTCCAGTAGGTCCTCAGGGCCAGCTGTCTTCAAGCTCTGTCTCTCTCATCATCTGGGCTAACTGATGCTTCTGAAATTGTGTGCTTTTAGATGATTAAATAGTTAGCATGGACAAATGTTGCCTGGAAGTGTCAATGCTAAATAGGAATGGGGTGGGAGTGGTTGGTAGTGATGACTGTTACGAGTAGTGACTGCCTGGTGCTACTATTGAATGTAGTCTGCTGCATTTCAACTAAGAAATGACTGTTGGGATTAAAGGTGTGCTGAACAAAAAATACTTGTGAACTCATGAGGTAATTTTGGGAACATCCTGACAATATAGCAGTAGAAACACTAAAAGCATGAGAGGATGCATTGCTCAGTTTTCTGATGCAGATGTGGGAAATACGCTTAAGCAAGTTGTGGACAAAGAACTTACTTCTACAGAGGGAAGGGGAGAAGAAGAAAGGAGAAGTCTTTTCTTTACACTGGTCTCCAGTTAATAAAGCAACAGCCAAGAATTACCTGGCAAAAGTAAAAATAAAGTAAATTTTTAAGTATGGAAATATTTTAAACATCTGCAAAGTGCCTAATGTAAACAGTAAACTAAGTAGAGGGCTGTAGTCTAATGCTATACTTCTCTTGCAATTATGGAGTACCAGCAAGATTTTAAAATGTTGCAGTACTTACTTGGCAAACTAGTATACTGAATATATTGGATGCTCGGTCGTGGATTGCCCAGTTGATTCTTTGTAAAGCCATTGTGCACAGTGCTTTCCCAGTGACACTCTGAGTGTGTTCATTTTACACCTGGGAACAGCGTTAAGAGATGAGTTTCTCGATTTGTTCTGTAACTTCTTGCTTACGTGAACTTTTAAGGGGTGTTCACAATAACAGTTCTGCCCATTATGATGCTTCTTCCAAAGGTGTCCATAGGCTTAGGTGTGTTTCCTGTTTTGGCTTTCAGGGTTTATTTTTCCCCTCTTCTTTTAGGCTTTGGGGTTCCCACCTGAAGTATCCTAAGAAATGCAAAATAAATCTGCCTTTCAAAAGTTAACATTTAACTAGTTCACAAATAAGTTAAAATGTCTTTGCTCTCTTTTTACTTCTGAAAGCAGGTGAAACAACCCATCTTCCACCTGTGAATGGCTTAATTCAAGCAAAAAAGAAAATTTCAAAGCACTGCTTTCTTTGTGGCAAGAAAACTGGATTGGCAACCAGCTATGAGTGCAGGTAGGCTGAGTATATAACCAGATCTGACTTAATATTGATAGCTGAGTTAACCAAAAAGTTTTCTTTGATACATGGTGTTCCTTAAGCATAGCAAATTAAAAGGCAGCCTTCAAAATAGTTGCAATTCTCGGTTCAGCAAAATTGCAGGAATTAGAACTCAGGAACGTTGCCCCTGTTCTTCGCTTGAGGTGTATGTTCTTCCTGGAAGGTTGAGAAATAGAAGGTATCAGAATGGAAGATACCAGGAAATGAACAAGATAACAAAAAACAATGACATTTTATTCTGGTGTGAGAAGAACTTACTACAGATACATGTTCTGCAAAGTTGCTCATCTATAGTGATACCTTTAACAACTTGAGGAAAAACGTGGTTTGGTATAGTTTCTCAGAAATCTCCCTCAGATTTCTCCCTTTTGCAGCACATCTTCAGAGTTTGTGAATTTCTACAAGTTTGCATTCAACAAATTCTTGGTTTTATGTGTATTCAGTTTTTTGCAAGACCTCAGACACCTTTGAGCATTTAGAGCATCTCAAATACAGAACACCAGAGTGCAGGTCCCCCAAAGCATTACTTCTAGACAGCACTGTGAGACCGGGTGCTTGGTGGTGGTCTTGGGAAACTGTAAAAAAAAAAAAGAACGTAAAATCCCCAGACAAACAAAAAAACCCTCAACAACAAAAAATACAGAGAAAACCCCCTGCTCTCTCTGTTAATCTTCGTTTTCAAAGTATTTTGTCCCCACAAGACTTTTTTTTCTTAGTATTGTTTCCTATGAGCTAGTCTAGGTTGGGAACTGCTGCACTGTGAAGGCTGCATTTGGAGCTGATCTTGGTTCAGGCCAGCAACAGCAAAATGAAAAAGAACTTCTGCCACTGGGGAATTGTATTGAGAATATCAGGGTGAGGAATTGTCTCCTTATGGACTCTCCAGTCTCTGATTTTGAAACAGTTTTGGACACTACTCATTTTCCTGATGAGCAGATAGCTGCAAGCTCTTCTAAAAGTAACTAAGCAGCTTGCTTAAGGTTAAAAATGATGGGGGAAATGGCTCATCTCCAAGAATAGCATTTGTTTTGGTTTCAAAAGGAACAACCATAGGACCTTTTACTGGAAAGCAGCATATACCAAATAGAGAATGCAGTCATATGAGAAAAGTTGTGATTATAGGACCAAGAACCAAAGAAAAGCAAATTTATTTCCATGCATACACAGCCTCAGGAACAACTGCAAAGTTTATTATGCACCCAGAGAGATAAATAAATAGGGGTTTATAGTGTAATAGTGACTTTGACAGGTAACAATGCATTTCAACAGAATTCTGATTTTGAGTGGTGTGTTTTACTGTCAAGAAGCATCTCTATCAAATAATCAGGCAACAGGACACCAGTATGGGTCTCCAGGTAAAGCACTTTTCCAGATCATACACAATATCCAAAGTATGCTTTTCTCCTGGTAAGACTCTTAGCTGCAGAACTGTCAAGTTTGAAGCAAAAATCCTGATCTTAATTCATTTCTACCGATATTGGATAGATGAACCCTTTTGAAGTCCCACAGGAAGTTATGTTCCCTGTAGTTTGTTTGATGTCTTAACAGCTGCCTAAATCAGTATTTATTAATCTTAAATGGCCAATTTGAGTTTATGCCAGGCAGAAGTTGTGCTGAAAACAACTGTTTTGATTGTCTGAGGGATGTCGTAGTTTTGAGTTGAAATGCATTACATGGATTTCACCTGGGGGAATTACTATCCATGGTTTTGTCCTCTGAATTCTACCAACTAATATTGTGTGAGGTCCTTAAAAAAGAAAGTAAAACAAAGTTCATCATTCTTAATTTATAATCAAGTGTATTTGATCCTTGCTAGCTGGTTCCTGGAGTACTAATTTTGCTTAGCTTCCCAGCTGAAGAGACTGGGTGGGGCAAAACTACAACATTCAGGTTGAAAAATGTCATTTTGTGTACCCCACCAGTTATAAGTCAAGGATGATAACAATTCTAATAGCTCTGTCATTTAACACACGATTAAGCAAAATTACTCCCAGCATGTCAGAGAATTAAAAGCTTCTAAAAACTTGTAACTTGTAATATTCTTGATTCTGCAGATGTGGAAACAACTTCTGTGCAACACACCGCTATGCAGAGACTCACACCTGCACCTACGACTACAAGAGTGCGGGACGGAGGTATTTACAGGAGACCAATCCCATCATTAGTGCACCAAAGCTTCCCAAAATTTGACATGCTTGTGCTGCATGTGGCCACTCTGCTGTTGAAGAATTGTATTGAATTGAGAGAAGCACTTGCTTAAACTGCATAATTTTGCCATGCTCCGTATGTAAAGATTTGCCAAGTAGCAAAAGCACATGAGGATGCATCGAAGAATAATGTGAACACTACTGCAGTTAAAACTTTTCTTTTTGAGTGAACGAAAGGTTAAAAATTAGTTTCTAAAAACTTACACTATGATTTAACTGTTACTGCACGTGTTGTGTTTTATATTTGGAAAAAGCTATTTCACTAGACAAGTCTTTAAAGATGCACTTTACTAACTTTACTGTATAACCAGAGTTGAGGGGGTGTTGTAATGAGGGTGTCACGTAATGTCCTCTGTACTTGTTTTTGTCCATTGTGTGGTATCTTCTAAGTTATTTCACTAGAAAGATCTTCCTCCCTCCCCTTTCTTCAAACAACCTGTTTTGAGATTTTAAGGGGATAGTGTGTTCCACCCCTCTGTTTCATTCTGATTCATATTCGTACATTGTGTGTCCATTCTGAAAACTACATATCAATCACATTTTCTTAAAATACTGCTGTTTATATGACAAGTTTGTTTTTAAAGAGAAGGTTCCCTGTTTGTTGCCATTAAATATAAGAAACAACTTATTTTAAATTTTTTTGTAATCCTAGATTTTTTTAAGACTTCACAACTTGCTTTGTTAAGATGTCGAATGCTGTTACTGGAAGAAATTCTAATAAATATTAAATTTTATTCTTGTTTATGCTGTCATAAATGCACAAAATAACTTCCCTCTTACAGTGTGTTCCTGAATTAAAAGTCAGGCTCTTTTGGGAGGTTATATTTATTTTCTTTTTTTTGTGCATAAGCGCTGGCTCATATCTGTTCATACTGAAGGTGACGGGAGGAATTCCCACCAACTTCATTAGGAATAGTGTGACCAGCACTGTGTTCTTTAAATACTCCTCCTGAAGTCTTACAGGTGTACTAGCAAAGGCAAAACAGATGCCCAACAAATGGCTTGTACTAACTTTTCCTCCCTCCAACTGATACAGTATAAAGGCAGTTCAGTAAATACAGGAAGCACCTCTAATGGTAATGTAGCCACTGCAGAAACTGCTTTCGGAGGAATATACCTACTGAAGGACTTCCTTCTTTCATTCCCTTAATGCTTGTGAAATATTTTTATAAGCATAAGTTGCATGAAGTGTTCCAGTGTAAAGAGATTAATAAAAAACTTATGACAAACCACCAAAACAAAAGAAATCCCCCCACATTGTATCTAGGTAATCAAATGTCATAGTCCTCAGCTACTTACTTGGTTATGGTATTAAAATGATCTATGCTGCATTCCAGTCAAAGTGTAGCAGCTTATGAGAATGACAAAAGTTGGATGAAAAAAGATGATGATCACTGAAAGAGGGAGAAGTAACTTGAAGCATCTCATCCTTGGAGGAAATCCATTTTGTGTGGTCCACTTGAAACTTCTTAAACTTGAAGTTTCCAGAGTGATGAACTTGGAAAAAAATGTTCAGAATTATTCCTCTGGGCATTGATAAGATAAAAATGTCATTCCGTGTGTGTGACTCCTGTGCTTGTTATTACTGGAGGAAGTTCCCCTGGTATAATGAACATGTTGTTACTGAGCCATGCTATCTACCATGAACTGCCTGGAGTTCTTTTTTCATCTCCTGCATGGGACAGTGTTTGGTGCCAAAGGAAAAGAATGAGGAACATGACGAATGTACAGGTGTTTTCCCAACAATTATACACAGCTCAGCAACATTCTATAGACAGAGGCACTGCACTTTCTGTAGCTACGGTAGGGATTAAGAAGTGGAATTAAAATAATGTGGTCTGTGATCACTTAATCTGATTTTGCTTAAGTATAATTGTCAGGAAATGGTTTTGCAGTGTGTTGGAATGGCCATATTCAAATTTTAGTACAACTGCATGATAGATCCGTGGTAGGAACTCTCTGAGTCACATCTCCGTTTTGACTCTCCCTTTCTGCATATGTATAATGAAGTGCACAACAGTACTGTTCTAGAATATGCAATGCACTAATAATTTCCCTGTGTGTAGCTTCTCATAATTTTTATTATACATCATTTTGATTATACTTAATACAGATACTTCTTGTTGAGAACTCCACTGGTTTTGTTCTTATGAAGTGTTACAGGCATTAATTTTCAAGCAGTAGTACAGCCACAAGAGCACCTTAGTTTGAAATTAACTGTTTCAGTGGTTAAATCAGATGCTATTGGCTTTTATCAAGTCCTGTTAGTTTTTGCTATGGATTAATTACCGTTTACTGTGTAAACTTATGTAAATGGTTTGGGGTTTGAGTATTAGTCTACCATGTTGCTATGCATCTGGTGAAGACAAATGTTTAGCTTTTGTGTGTTCACGTAATTAGATGGTTGTATTATAAAAAGTTTACACACTGGAAGTTGAACAGTTACTTTGGTGTGCTCTTCTCTACCTTCCTGTCAGTATTTTTTGCTTGTTTCTTTTATGCTTGAGGACCTGTGAGGCAAAACCAGGCTGGTCTCTTGTTGAGTGATCTCTGGGATTCTTGTGTCAAATTGATAAGCACCACAGAGATGTCAGAAATATATTTGGATCTTGAATTAAATACTTCCTTTCTCTGGAATCTCTAGAAGCCCATGGTGATAAAAGTCTGTCTGCTTGCAATTTCTGTCTGTTCAGTCTGCAGTCCCCTGGGATGTAATTGCAGTGGTGCCTTCTTAAGTTGTAGATAAGGCTAGAATTAATTCATACTACAAAATATAAAACGAAGTTTTTCTAGTTTTTTTTGCATATAATGAATTAGACACTTTGCTTTCTTTTCAAGTACTTCCAGCTTTCATAATGGGGCACCATCTTTTGGGTGTAAATTGTGGATTTGGCCTTGCTTCTGCCTGTAAGGAGTTGCTTCCACCTGCAGCTTTTGTGTTGGGTCACGTTTTTCCAATCTTTATGTAAATCAGGTTCATCTTGAGATGCATTTGACAGTTTTTCTGGTATCTGCATTAGCACTGAGCCACAACTGCTTACATGAGAACATTTATGGAGCTGAGAACCACATCTGGAAGTGTAATCCACCCGTTCATGCATAACTTCTACCCGGGGACCCTGTGGCGGATTTTTCTGGATTTCTCTTGCATTCGCTTTGTGTGCGAAGCTGCAGAGAAGCAACACCAGGGGGCAGCAGAGGCATTTAAAAATGGCAAAAAGTTTTGGGTTTGTCCAATGAGGAG
>WBMY01010284.1:1039800-1134488 GCA_013397315.1 Donacobius atricapilla
GGCCCGGCTCCCCCCGGGACCGCGCAGCCCCGCGTTGGCCGGGGCAGGGGCAGTGGGCGCCGCGGCCGCTCCGCTCGGGGCGTTCAGGGCTGCTCCTCCGTCGGAGCTGAGGAAGCGGCTCCTAATTCCCTGGTAAGAGGCTTTCCCACCTCCGCCGTCTTTGTCTGCAGAGCCTCAGCTGCTGCTGCTGGCGCTGGGAGCATTAGTGTTGCTGCGGGGAAACCGAGAGCGGATCAGCTGTGGGCAAGGAACCGTGCTTGCACCAGCTGTCCCGTTAGGAGGAGGACGCGAATTCGCGTTCCGTGAGCGGCGTGGAGCGGAGAATACGCCAGAGAGAAAACAGTGCACAAATGTGCTGGTCACAACGTGTTCGTAAGGAATCGTGAAGTTTCACGGCAGACTAAGAAATAGTCAGAATTCCTTCATGCTTCCTGGAGCTGGTTGGCAGGCAGAGTAATGCTCGAGTTGTTCTAAACTGTAACACTTTAACTTCTCATTTTAGTACGCTGAAAGTGCAAGCGAAGCGAGAATTACAATGTGCCAGTGCCAGATCAGTTGTTCTCAAACTGCCGTGGCAGAGGGCACGCGGCTCAGCTCTACAGTTGGCAAAGGACTGGTCTACTTCCGAGCATCGCAGATCTGTGAAACAACCCAGCAGCATAAACACAGAAGGGACAATTTAGCTAGAGATTTGAGTGGAGGTGGAAAGAGACATTGGAAGGAAGATGTGGGTGGGAGAGAGCCGGTCTGACAGTAACACTTCAGCGGAAGCAGCAGCAATCTTTATGAATTTGTGCTTCTAAAATCTGTTTGGAGTAGTGTCAGATGAGGCTGAGATTGATCTAGCAATAGTCCTTGTCAAACATTATCAGAGAAAAGTTTTCTTTGAAAAACACTACTTATTAGACCTAAGATACTTTGTTTGAAATCTGTCAACACTGATCAGTTTCTATTGATGCAGTGTTCTGCTTAGCCTGCCTGAGGACCAGGATTGCTGGAAACATCAATGTTCCTGTCTCAAGGGTATGCCCTAGCCCCCGGAGTAATACCTGCTGGGGGTGTTCTCAGCTACAGCTTCTCAGCTGTAGCCCAAACTGGTGCCAGACTCTCCTCAGAGCTACCTTGTAACTGCTTGGAGAAAGTGAGACTTGATTCTGCTGTGGCTGCTGAAAATGGTAGGACTGCTGAAGTCTGAACAACTGCCCTTTTCCCGGGGACTTTGTGTGACTTAGATCCAATGTAAACCTAATAAATTAACAATTCGCTGAATATTTGTTGCTATGGTGTTCGGTGTTCTGTTGTTCTTTTGATTTTGGTTTGTTTGTTTGTTTGTTTCTTTTTACTTGGCTTTCAGCTTGCCCTAGCCAGCAGTTTTGCATAGAAACTAGTTAAAAAGAAGCGATTTTCTGGTTTGGGATGTCACATTGGAAGAAAAACTGCATGCTTTTCATGCCTCAGTGTATGGATAAGGGGCTAGAACTGTTGGAGATGTTCAGGTGAGGTCTAGTGCTAGAAAATGTGCCTGTTCCCAGGCTGCTGTTGCGCAGTCTTAACTGTTATGAGGATACGTTTTTCAGCAAGCTGGATGAACTTCTTATATTTTCAGGATGAGTTTCTTCTTGTTTGTTGTTTTTTTTTTTTTTAATTAAAGCTGTTATTTTAGACCCAACATTCTGGACAAGCAGCTCTCCCATGTTCAAAGGTGAAAGGACTTTCCAGCTGCTGAGGCTGTCACAGGTACTTTAGGCAATGTACCAAAGTGTCTGACAGACTGATTTCCTTAATGCTGTTCCAAACATTGACATTAGTGGGGAAGGCAGGGCACTGCACGGAAGTGACAGCTTCCAGTAATAATGCTGCTCAAGGAAGGAGTTAAAGGTGGTTATTGCAAGCACTGAATTGATCCTGCTGCATAAGAAAAAGCAGTTCCTGCTATGGGTCTTTTCTGCCACATACCTCCGTCAGCCCTAGTGGGCCTGAGTGACAGCTAGCTTCAGAAAATGTGCATAATAAAGTGTGCATGGCTATCTGCCAGGAAAAAATGAAAACAGGAATGAGGTCTCTTCTTTTTTTTTCTAAATGTTTTCTTCTTTTGTTTTGCTCTTGTTCTGCCCTTCCACCCTCCCCCAAAAGTACAAGGAACTCTTGATCCTGTGCATCCAGAGCCTGGATGGACCATAAAAAATTAACAGGCATTGAAAGAAGTAACTTCCAGGAACCCTGAACAACCTTGTGCTTGGACTGTCTGTGTGTGGCAGGCAAATAGTCAATAGTAAAGCTGTAGAAGGCTATAAGGAATGAAAAACTTGAAGTCTGGGAAAAACTTCCCTATCAGGGCATAAGGTATTAGAGAGAAAATGCTGGGGGATGAGTTATCCATTTACTGCTTGTGCCAGTTCCTGCTTGGGAGCATCTAGTGCTAGCTGCTGCAGGAGCTGTGTGAACCATGTAAATCACACATCTAATTCACTGTATTAATTTCCATAGTGAGACAGAACTCATGCAGGGTTTGCTGGGACTGCTGTTTTGCTGACTTGTGGAGTGACTGCAAAGATCTGGTGGCAGCTTGATGTAGCATAGCAGAGCTGGCATTACACTTGCTGGGTGGGCTTTGTTCACTGTGAATTTTCACAGCTCCAGATTGTTCAAATGCTCTTCACTGAGATAGGGTCAGTTTTATTAGTTCTGTTTGTATTTTACTAAAAACTTCCCAAAAGAACACATAATTTTGAAACCAGATTATTTTCCCTGCTCCCCATAATGTTTTTGTGGGATTTTATCAAGGTATTCACGTTCATTTGAAACATTAAAAAACCAAATAACGGATTACATAGTGTTTATTGATTCTGAGGCAGGTAAATGGACAAGAGCCCTTGGAAGCCTTGTCTTTTTGCAATTAAAGGTATGCTTTAAGAGCTTTTTTACTCTTAAATATAACTCATAACCAGACAGGCAGACAGTTCACCAACAGCAAGAGATGTCAACTTTCAGCAGTTTCTAGTGCTTGCAATTTCTTTTCCCCAGAGACTGAGAAGGAGTGCTGGCCTTTATTATATGTCCTGCTGGTTATCTTGTTTGGGCTGATCTTGATCAGAGGTGTTTGTTAAACTCCTCTGTCTTTTAAAGTGAGTGCCACTATGGAGCTCACATTTGGTACCTGCAGGCAAGTGGGGGGACTTAGTAGCAAATCTTGAATTTGACCTGGCAGAATGTCACATTTGATTGGACTCAACTGAAAACAGTGTTGGAAATTTTAGACTAAATACACATGTATTCCCTATGTGTAATAATATATACATAATGGGTGGAAAATAGTGAAAGGTTCTAGAAAATGTGGCTGAAATTTTCCATAGTTAAATGAAATAAAGGTAGTAGATGAGCACTTTATCCCTGGAGACTCATTTAAGCATCCCAGCTGTAAACCTTGCAAAATATGTAGCCAAAATTCATATGCAATATAAATATTGTATATTTGGGGGGTAGGTAAAATGCTTTGTATCAGTTGGGTTTTCCTTGATACCTGCCCTTCAAAGGGCATCAGGACTGAATGGACGTCACCAGTCCATATTGCAGGTGAGGCTGCAGATGAACAGCAGCACCAGAGTTTCTCCTTGGGAAAAAAGCCATTGGACCTGTCATTTAACAGGTCACTGCCACCTCAGCTGAGTTTGTCTCCCAGTTTTGTCACAGCTTCAGTAAGATCATGTGTTTATGCACCATCCAGGAGAAGAGGTTCATTACAAGGAATGAAAATGTCAGCTGTTCTTTCCTGAGCCGGTAGCTTGACTTCTGTCATGTCCTCGACACAGGATGAGAAACCTCTCTCTTTGAATCAAAGGTTCAGTTGGATAATAGGGGAAGGAAAAAAAAGATAGAAGGTGACAAACTCTAGGGTGACAAACCAAAAAAGAAAAAAAGAATCAAGTTCAAGTTTACACATGAAGTTGCTATTTTTTTTTAAGTATATTAATACTTTGTTGCCTCTTTTCTCAAATGTACTTTATTTTTAAAAAGCTTTTTGGTTCTTTAGTGTGTGTACTGAACATGCAAGGAGGAGTATCTAGGGAAAAAAACCTCAATGCTTCTGAATAAATAGCTAGGCTTCCCCTGGGTCTGATCTGCTGATTCTAATGACCAGAATAATTTGTCACTCAGACTTACTTCCTGCTAATAACTCTGTGCCATTGTGCAGCTTGGGGAAAGGAGTTGTGCTTCTCTTCTTTTTGCTAGAGTTGAGTTTGGAGTTCTGCTTTTTCATTACACAAGAATTTCCATGGGCACACCACACACATGGGGGTCCACACATTGCCATGACTCCTAGGACTGAAACTAGAAACTGGCTTCTAGACATGGGATTTGGGTGAATTTTGCCTCTAGAGGACCATTAGAGTACCATTAACTGAAGGAAGCAACAAATTCACTCTGAACAACCTGCCCTGTAGCACCAGTTAAATACTGAGGCAGTATTCAGTCAGATCTTCTGCTGTAAGCACTTCTCTTGGCAGTGGACCTGGCCTTTATTTTCCTGGGAGAGGGAAGGTGATGTTACGGGATGATTACTGGGAACTACTCATCTCCAAATAACTGCAGGATTTGCAAAAGGGATGTCTTGGTTTACTGTCATCCATAAAGATCTCCTAAAGCATTTCTTTATTGAAGAGACTCCTTCAAAGCCAATGGGAGCTGTAGCAAGACAAAGCCTTCTCTGCCTATTTATATTTGCTTTCCCTGTCACTGGCTCCTTGGCTCATCCAGGACAGAGGATTAATCTCTCTGATCCCTCTATTTCTAGTTGTAGAAGCGCAGTGTGCTATTGAGGGTGATTCACTACTATGCCAATCCTTGTTATAATCTCTTGTAATTACGAATGCATCAGTCAGAAGAGAAAGGCTAATGGAAAAACATGGCATATTTCTGTGTATGTATCTTTTTTTCTATGTGCATATAAATATTTATGGGACAATAGATGGATTAGAGAACAGGAAGTGATGCAATACAGGGCTCTGCCATGATTTCATAACATGGGCCACATTATAGCAAGAAATTCTTGCAAATGACTCTGCTTGCCCTGAGTACAGTTTTGTCTCCTTCTTGAATGTTTTCCATGACCTCCTTCAGCAAACCACTCTTAAGGGATTTGCATTTAACAACATGATGAACTCTGCTACAGTAGATAGAAAGTGAAAGTTGGCAGTGGTTTTTTGGTTCATCATACATAAGCCTGGTGAAGTCTGGCATACCGGAGGAATGTGAAGATTGTGAGGTAATAGTTCACCATAGGTGATGACAAAGAAAACACACATGGGAGCAGTCTGGCTCTTTCTGAAGTTGACAGTAGGCTTTGATTTTTCATTCCTTTCTAGTAAATTACGTGAGTTCCCCTTGCAGTTCTGCATCCAAAATGTCCTTTTAACTGTGATTATTGTTAGAGCTTTTAGGATAATCATCTTGAGCTTGCCTGCCAAATCTGAACTGGAAGTGCCAGGACGAGGAAGGACGGTTGCTGTCAGTGTTTTTTCTCTAGCACAATCTGTGACCATTCATTTACAATGAAGCTGCTTCTGTAAAATGTGTCTATATGTGTACATATGTATGTGCATGCATATAATCCACAAAAGCAGGTGGGTCGAAGATTTGCTACACTTTGATATTGCAAGTGATCTCTAAAGGAAAGGATTTCTTACACCAAACATGATTAATGCCTACTGAACTAAGTGCCGTCTTGTTTCAATGAGAAGAAAAAAATGTGCTTAGCTTTTAAAAGAAGAGGAAGTTCCCGTGCAGCTAAAGGGTTTTTTTTGTGAGACAGGAAATATGAGTCTTTTTTTCCTGTTTCTGGTCTGTTTTCTAGTTTCAGTTACTTCACCTATGCACACCTTTGTTTCCTGCAACTCAGCTGTCATCCATATCATGGTATTTTTAAGGTTCTTGCATTTTTTAAAAAATGTTTTTAACCTGTTCTCCAAAGGGAAGTGCGCTTTTGCAATCACATTGCTGGAACTTTAACTGTTGCAGAAAGAATGGAATATAAATTACAATGTCACAACTGAGAACGGCAGCCTCTCTGTACCAAAGCCCATGGAGATGGCACTTCTTAAAGATAAGATAGGCCACATGAAGCCTACAACCACAGGATACCAAATGCAGGATCTCAGACTGTGCTAATCCTTCTGCTATGGAATGGCCTTCTTCCACTGCAAGGCATTCTGAAGGCTTAGGAGAAATTTAAAGTATTGTTACTAAATTAGAGCTGACATGATGCAGCAGACTCTTCACAAAATTAATGTTTGATAACATAAGGGGGTGGAGGGAGGAGAGATACCCTTGTAAATTACACGATTCTTGTCAGGCTGGCTTGATCTTGGGAATTAGCAAAAAACAGTAGCAGGTTGGATTAAAATATGGAAGGGAGTTTTAACTTTGCTCTTGGCATAATAAAGCAGAAGCCAGTAAAAACAAGATCAGATTTCAGCCTCCTAAACTCATTGGTGTTCTTGGGCAGTGTTTTCCTATTGAAGCCTTGAAATATCTTGTTTTGGGGCATGAAAACATGCCTCTTATGTGTATTGCCTCTTAGCAGTTCCTGTGTGTGAGGCATGTATGTTGTTTCTGTGATTATTTTGACAGCGATGTTCAGCTATTTTGTACCCTTCATCTTAGGGTCAGACCTGCCAAGAGAAGACAAGTCTGACTGAGACTGCTCAAGTTGAGTATTTCAGATGTTGCAGCAATTCTCACCAATCATCGCTAAATTTCAAGGCTTGAAAGGTCTCTGTACTGTTCTGTGTGAGCTGCTACGTGCCTTGGCAGGGTGTGAAAAAGAGTCCTGTTCTCATATACCTGCAGAGCTCTACAGTTCCTAACACCTTTCAGAGATTAGTTTCTTTTTATGTGCCATCCTGGAAGTGCAGGAAAACTGCACTGTGATGTTTTCCAGGCAAATAATGGAAAACCCATAGCACCGCTGTATTTTCCAAATGGCAAGAAGTTCAAAATTATTATTCTTTGACCTTTCCTAATCCATCTGATTACTTTCTTAAATGAAATGTGTAGTCACACGTTTGTTTCTAGTGAGGCACTGTGCAAGTGATATATTAGAACTGCAGCTTCAAAGCAGCAGGAGATGGCCCTGTTAGAGCCCTGTGCCTCATACGAAGTCTGCCTAAGTGCTCCTTGCATTTTACTCCTGCTCAGTAAGGCAGTATTTGAGATGCTCCTAGTGGAATGTGGAAGTATCTCCTCTATATATCTACATACAAGATACAGCAGGGTAAGTCTGACAAATGCTTTGCAGTTTTTTGGTGGTGTTTTTCTTCCCAGGATCTCCTATGGTCAGTTTGGTGATTTGGGGACCCTGAAGCATTTGTATCTGCCCCAGGCCTAGGCTTTTATTTACTAGTTGTGTTGATATCAACTTCTCCAACCCCAAGGCAAGGATCCCAGCTCAGTTGCTGTTGAACATGTTTGATTCAAGATACTATTTCTCACTCACTTTTCCTTTGTTAGTGATACCCTGGCAAGCATAGCATCATGCGGTCCAGCAGCCTGAGAGCAAAGAACTCAGGATCAGTTCCTTATATAGAGAGGGAATTAGATACATCATGCATTTTATTCTTGGCTGTGATGTTTCATTGTGTCTTGTTAGATATCTGTTATGGTTGTTTGCTTTCTCTGTCTACTTGAGCTCTACTTGTCAGCTTGGACATGTGTTCAGTCTGTCTCATCCATCTTTGATTGCCTACTGGGAAGTTTTTCAGCTGGCACGTTCTCAGTATGCAGAACTATTGGTGCTTTGCAGAGACTTGGTAGGGCTGTGATGCCCTGCAGGCATCGTGCTGGTTGGCTGTTTGTCAGCTGCCTTTTCAAGTCCTCATTAGCTGCTGTATTAAGGCTCTGCTCTGTAAGACCTGCATGTGTTTGGCTTAGCCTTTAGTGTCTTTACTGTCTATGCCTCGTGCAGGGGTTGTTGGAGGAGGCTGTAGAAATGGTTCTGCTTCAGAGTAGATGCTCTGCATAAGGAAGATATGTTTTCCAGTTGCATCCTGATGCTCTGGTGTTATCTCGCTTTCCACATGATGCTACAAAGCATAAACTTATCCCTTGTCACACAGTTTGCATCGCTGCTTCTATGAATAAGGGAAGGGAAACTCAGAGAGCTGATGATCCAATCACTGAGTGATTGCCTTTGAGCTGTATCCTGTATGGCTCATGGGCAGGTCCTTGTGGTTGATGTAATCTAACTAACGCGTGTGAGAGACATCTGAGCCAGGAATTGGGAATTTAATAAGATGATGAAGCTGTTTGGTTTCAAGTCTGAAAGTAATTCTTGTCAGCAGGGGATGGGAGTGGAAACCAACTTGACTGTACACAGTGCGTCCCACCAAGGCCAGTAACATGGACATACTGCAGCACAGGCCTGCTTTTCTGAGATGCTGTTTATTCCGTGTGTCCAGCAACCCCTCGGAGTCAAGGAGAGTTGGCCAGTTTCTGAGCCAAGCCTTTCTTCTGTGGGCCTTTGTTTTTCTTCCTTTATTGTAACATGCCAAAAAAGAAGAAAATCACTAGCAGGCTAAGTCATGCTTTAACTTTGTGAGCAATAAAACAGTGTCTTATGCTGTCTCTGGGCCTTCTACGACTTCTTCTAGAAAAGATGCCACTGCAGCATGACATCTTGCAGAAGGATGGGTTACTCAAGCTTGTAAATGCCTTCACTGCTGGTGTGTGAAGATGGCTGTGCCTTTCCAAATTTCTTCATCTCCCCTCACCAATCTCTCTAGGCTTTGAGTGAGAAACTTGAATTTGTTAAGAAGTACTTTCTTGGGTGTATGATAGCTGTTCCATCTCTGTGGATAGATGAAGGCTTTTGAAGAGACACTTGGTGTTGTATTGCAAATTCGTGTGTAAAATGTAGTTTTAGAAAAAGCAGTAACTAATTTGCAACTGAGTGCAGCTCTGGCTCAATCAGATAATTGCTAAAAGTAATCTACCTTCTAATGCCACTGATGATCTCTAATTAGGGAATTCTTCTAATTCAAAACCTGCATATAGGACAAGATCGGAGACTGAAGTGGTTTTGCAAGTCTGGAAAGTCTGGACAGAATCATTGTTTGGGGAGGTTATTTGGGGGAGACCAGGTGTTCTGCCACTGATGGTAGTAACTTTGCACTGCATTTACGCTGAGCCTTTGCCCCAGCAGTATCTTCATTTTTAGGCGGAGAAGGCTCTCCTTGGTGGACATCTGCTTCCTAGGGATTTTATTTTTCCTTTAAATAAACCCATACCTACCCCAGAACACCCAATCCATGAACACAGAAAGGAACATTATATGTGTGCTACGTTGTTTCCTGCTTGAAGCTGCTAGGTTGAGCATTTTAAGACAGCTGTGTGGCTTTGCTGCAGAAGCAGCACAGCAAGGAAGAGGGAGCCTTTTCCGCTGAGGTATTTCACATCTCCTAAGATTGGGTTCTGAATATTTTTTAGCCTCTTGTCGATTTCATTTCTTGAGTTCGATGACTTCTGTTGTCTGTAATGAGGCAGTGAGAGACCAGCTGGCCTTGCTGGGATGTGAAACTTCTGTGAACTGTGCAGGAAATGTAGGGGATGTGAGATTGTACCAGATTATTTCTTTGTAAAATGATGGTAATGTTGCCAGATCATGCCATTCACGGAATAGCATGTGTCCCTGAAAAACAAGGGGTGTAACTTCCTCTGAGCTCAAGGCTTTATGCCTCTTTCAGAGAGCACAGCCAATGGAGAGGGACCGTGCCAGGCACAAGGTCACTTGTGACACAGAGGGGACCATGCCTGGTCCTAGGCACGGTGCTGCTTCCTGTAGTGCCCAGAGACTTGGGTCCTCTAAGAGAAAAACAGTAGGTTTTAGTCACCTGGAGGTTCCTGTCACTTCAGAAGTAGCAGAAGACATCTTTAGTCTTTATATACCTTGTAAACATCTTGATGTGCTGTACAGCCCATGTGTGGGAGCCTGTGCTACAGATGGGACCATCTAGAATGGAACAAGACAACTGTTTTAAGTCAGCAGAAAATGGAGATTTTTGTCTTGACTTTCTAACATCTGTTGCATTGGCAATAGGAGGTACTTTTTTCAATTGAGAAAGAAAAAGCAAACTTGTATTTGCCATTTAAAGTGATTAACAGATAAATACATGGTTATCTCTCCATTAGCCTAATTTGGCAGATGTTCAAATTATTTGTCTGTAGTTATTTTTCATCTGCTCTTTGGGAGAGTAAATGCCCCTGAATATTATCATAATTGTAGCTACTCAGAGAAGGAAACCAGAAAGTCAGCGGGTATGGGTCCTGGAAAACATGGAGGGGAGTTGTGTCGGTTTTCCTCTCTGCAGCAAAGGGCTCTGCTGATGTAAAATTCAACAGGTTCGATGCTTGCCTCTTTGTCCAGCAGTAGATTTTCCACGAGGACTACTGATATTTTAGCTTGATAAATAAATAAATAAATAAAGTTTTTCTTCTAGCTTTCAATTTCAACAGATACATGATAAAAACTACTGTTTCTTCCAGGTTTTGTCTTCATGAATGTTTCAGGTTTTACAGTAGTGCTCATACACACCCAAGTTGCATCAGTCTTGTTTAGCACACTTGGCTCGTATCACTGGCTCCTGTTTAAACTAATTGGAAAGCAAAGACCATCTGCTTGGGAAGAAGACAGAAAAGCCACTTCTAAAGGTGATTGGGTTGAGGAATGTGACATGTCAATTGGCATTAGTGATGTGGCTATGCTCCTGAATTTTATTTCCCTGTTTGGAGAACTTCATATAGCAGCTACTGCCTTGTAGCTATGCAACCAGTATCCATTCCATTGTATTGCTCCAGTGATGACCAGGTTCCTTCAAAACCTTTTGTCCCACAGAATTTTGCTATCTGATGGCTTGGGCTTCCCCTCACCCTTACCAGACAGTTGGAGATTGCTTTGAAACACATGCTGGAGTAAAAACTGGTAATCATTTAAGAGTAGATCAAAAGGGAACTGCAAGTCAGCCTCTTCTCCAGCAGCAAGAAACAGACCTGTGCAGTTCTAAGTGTTTCTCATTAGTAAGCACAATTTTTCTGTACCTGGGTACTTCACTCTGTCTCAGTAGCTTTCTGCAGCTGGCTGTATTTGGCTGGCAATGCACAGCTCGTGGATGATAGCTGGATTGTACTGCTGTAGTTCTGGTGATAGAAAGCTGTGATGGATTTGCCTTAATAGGATTCTATACAGGTCTTGCAAGTGCATAGGAATGGATTGGTGAAGTTTTGTGCTCTTTCTCTAAATGTCTCATAAAATCTTTAAACTTCTTAATACTTTTAGAAATTAAGAGACTAATACTGGATGGGACAGGAAGGGTCAACACTTGGTTGCTGAATTGAGAACAACGGTGAGGATGCAACTGCTGGACACTGTTTTCTTGTCTGTGCAAGAAGGCAGTGATTTAAAAGAATCCACAGTCATGTATTCATCTCATGATTGCATGCAGTGGCTATTTTAGTTACAGTGGTGATAAATGGCCCTTTATAGACTGTGGTAAGGGATGCCTTGTTTGTGGGTTTTAGTAATGCCAGTCCCTGCTTTTCGAGTGGCACAGAGCCCTGTTGTGAGGGAAGGATGGTCAGAACCTACACACACGTGCCAGCACGCTCGTGTGAAATAACACCGTCATGAGGGGAAACTGTGTGGGTTCTCTGCTGCTGCCAGTGTGTGTCGGTGTCAGCTCTGGCGCAGGGAGCTGGGGGGACACTGTTTGTCAGCCATCTGAAATCAGTTGTCTGGCCTTTAAACTACACCAGGGACACTCAAAATATGATGCAGCCTTTTTAACCACCCAGCAAATCCCATGATAAGGTTGCAGCTGGAGGAGGCTGTCTTGTCCTGGCACTGGAAGGGATTTAATTCTGTTCACAGACCTGGACTCTGTCTGTGGGCTTTATACAACTTTATATTTAAGGATAATGCTATGATACACAGGTTCCTAAACTCTTCATAGCATAGTTTTCATGTTGAAGTTGATGAGAAATACCATGTTTGCCTACCTAGCAAGTTCTCAAATCAAGATGTGGCAATTTTTGGTGACAATACAGGTGTGAAACTGAAAGAGTTACATGTAGTGCTGTTATTGCTTGTCTTACTGTAGCACTTCAGTCTGTGCTCTTGGTTGTACCACTGCCACGGGAAGGAACAGTACCGCCCCACAAAAGTTATCTGTGTGGCTGGAACAGCCTGGAGGTGGGCAGTGGAAGTCCTGTTACACTTCCATTGCACAGAAGTGGCTAAAGCGAAGAACTCCAATGATTTGCCTTCTTGAACCACAGCCAGTGAGCACAGCTCAGTATGGCTGATACTTGGGATAAAGGTGGGCAGCAGTGTCAGTGCAGCTGTGGTCTGCACTCCCCCAGCACGTTGTTCTGCGTGGAGGAGGAGTTCTCATGCAGGTCACAGTATTGGTCCTTGCCTCATTGCCTTTTGCATGGGGGATTCTTGGACATGGCATATATACGGGGAGGGTATCAGAATGGAAAAAGATGGAAATATAAAGCCTTTAAGGAAACATATTATGCCTGAGTCTATTTCCCAATAAAAATTTGTCACTGAAGTCTGTTACACCTTAATGACTCATGGTATTTCCCTGTATTTAAAATATATTTGGGATTTTTAAATTTTGGGGATAGCAAATGACTTCTGGTAGTGAGTTTGGCATCAGAAAACAGGTTACTTTTAAATGTGGGAATTTATGGTTGAAATAAAGCTCATCAGTGTCATGCAAGTTAGCAGAAGAATCAGGTACAGGACGCTTTTATTCACATTTGAACTTCCAAAGACCCTTGTTTTAGGTTCTCCAATTGCTTTGGGCAAGTCCTAAAGAACGTGGTTTATAGATGTTTCTTCAGGGTTTAAAGGTTTGTCATAGTGATCCAGAAATCTAGATTTTATTAAGGCTTCCACAGCAAAAACATATTGTAACTTAAACCTATAAATAAAGAGTTACCTGGCATTTAACTCATAAATCATTCAAAATAAATACATTCTGAGGTGCATGGCTTTGGAAATTTCTTACTCAGCAAAAGACAAAGAAGGAATGATGTCACATTTCTTCAAAACACAGAATCATATAATCAATAGTATATTCTTTTTACTCTGCCTAAAGAGGAATGTTTTGCCTGGTGGCAGTTAAACAATAGTGAAGAATGTTGATTAGATGCCTGTTGTTCGTAAATGGCTTTTACAACTGTTCATCTCTGATGTAATGGAAAGTAAGTGATGTAGCACAGAATTTTCCTAAAAATGCATTGTTGTTATCTCTGTACAATATAGAATGTGAGCAATGTCCTCACTGAACAATGGTGAGATTGTTGTTTCATCACTGTCTTGCATTGTAAATATTTACACTGTTTGAGAAACCCAGGCTTTTGTTGTCTTCAGTGTAAGTGTATGCATTTTTTAATAATCTTTATTAATTTTGAAGATAAAAAGACAGAGCATTTTTTCCTTGGATTTCAGAACTGATTTATGGTTTCATGAACCTCAAAGGATTATAATGGAGAAGGGGAAGGGTTCATAAATGATCTATAGGTGTTATATTATATCATGTGGACTTGTGTACTAGACTAGAAATTCACCTGAAAGTAATTGGTGCAAATTTTTCTCTCTGGTCTGTACATATATTCGTATGTATCTTCTTCCATTGGATTATAATCTTCATTACATTTGCTTTTAAAAAATATCAATTGCCACATGGAATGCTTTGCCAAATCATAATGATCATGTGGGCTTTTTTTTTTTTTCCCAATAGATTTGCAGTTATTCTGGAGATCTGGAGTGCTACCTTGTCCTTGACATCACTTACTGTCTTTCTGAGGCATGTCACAGCTTTGTGGGGATTGGCTTTTGCACAGGAGTAGGCGTGAGGGGAGTGGTTTTTGCATTCAGTAGCTGTACTGTGGACCCTTCTGTGCTAATTGCAGGATGATCTGCAATTGCAGTCGACCAGCCGCAGCAGTCTTGGTGGACCAGTCCCAAACCTGTGTTGGCACAGTGATGGAATCCATGAAGGTTACTGCTGTGCATTACTTTTGAACATGCAGTGAAGAAGGAAAGACAGCTTTTCTCAAAAACTGTAGGAATGGGCATAATACTGTGGCATGTTCTTCTCTGACAATGATTATTATAACGAAGCAAGTCTTCATCCGTATCTTTTAGAAAAATTTAAAGTTGTGTGATTAAGACATCCTGATTTTTGATCTGCAGAGGGGCTTCAGTGCCAAATTGGAGGGAAGAATGCCTCTCCTGGAGAGGGGCATTAATTTCTCAGGAAGCCAGTCTCTGCTTATTCTGGGAGTTGCCGGGATCATGGCTAAAAGTGATCAGGCAAGCCCCGAACAGGCTGTGATGTAATGTCCTGCTTGCAGCAAAGCCGTAAAGACTCACAGCTTGCTGTGAGTGTGGTTCATGTGCTAGACTTGCTCTGTTCAGAAGCACATCAGGACAGGAAGATTTCTTTAATGTGAGGGTGAGGAGAAATGGTGATTATTGAGGCAAAAGAATGAATGACGCCCCCTTCTGCAAATCGATTTGGGAATTCAATGAAGCAGGTAGAGGAACTTGATGGCTGAGAAAACAGGAGCCTTGGCTGTGACCTCTCCCTGGCCTCCACCATTAGGGCTTTCCAATGCAGAGAATAAAACTCTTGCTTTACTTCTTTTTGATTTTGCTTGTTGCAGTTAGAGACTGTCCTAGGGATTATTGCTGATGTTGTTATGGTCTGTTTCATCAAAGAATATACAAAGGGAGTTACTTAGAATGGTCTGTGAACCGGAAGACCACTGATGCTAAAGAAGTTTTGCATCTGTAGCAGGAGCTTACTGCCCCAGGTGTGTGTAGTTTTTTCCACAGGACATCAGGAATGATCAGTGATGCTTCTGATGCAGGTAAATTGCTATTAGTAGCTGAAGCAGACAAAAGTAATTTCTTTGTTTTTCAGGGGACTGTAATGACTGTACTACTGAGTTATTATAACAGAGGGGAGTGACATTTGTTGTCCTGAATGCTACCAAGCTCTAGTTCATAATTGCATTTATCAGCTGATTTGATTTGAAGGGAACAGTTTTTAAGGACCTTGTTTTTCAGAGATGCAGATCCTGCTCAGCTTCCACTGAAATCATAGGAAGGGGTTGCTAAGAGCCATGGGACTGTTATTTACTGAGACTGTAGTTTAACTGCTTGCTTGTCTAGTTGTATTATATTCATAAAAATTATCATATTCTTGTTTTGAGAGGAGTTAGCCAGAGCTGGCAGATACTTCTGTTTCTCTGTAGGTTATGTGTAGTCTACACATGTATATTCCTGTATATTGAGAAGCTTTCAAAGGGAAGATGGGAGACTTGCAGAAGAATCTCTTGTCCCCTTTCTAAGCCTTCCTTTTGATTTCAACTATTCAATAACATGATTTTAAAATATATTTGAACTTTAGGTCTTGAAGCTGATTAGTTTTGGGACACTAGCAGGTGGAGGAAAGGAGGAACTGAGATAATAAAGGGAGAAGTTACAGCTAAGCTAGCAAACAGTGCAAGATATATGGGCAGACTCAGAGCTGTAAATAGCAATAATCCAGAATTATATCTGCCTGGTCTGAATACAAGGGTTCTTTTCAGGCTTAGTACAACATTAGAAGTGAAATGTGAAAGGTACTGCAGGAAAGCAAGTGTTAGTTCCTCTCCCTTAAGCTCTCTTGATTAGATTTGTTTGTCAAGTTAACAAATGCATGTGAAGTGCGTGAGGCTTGATAACATCTCTTAAATAATGCTGTTAACAAAGTACTGATTGAGCTACAGTAAACTAAAGTGAAACGCAGATGCAGGATCCTCTTTTTGAAAATGCACATCTGTCATCTCTAGAAGAGGATTACGTAAGATACATTAGTAGGGGAAGAGTCCGAACAAGCTCAAAATGACATGAATAAAAGCTTCAAACTGGAGCCAACACAAGCTGATAGGATTGGAAATATTTGCAAATATGGAAAATGTAGTGTACAGAAAGTAGGAATAAGCTATGGCTATCTGAAATGTCAAAGTAGCTAGAAAAAGTTAAGATGCACACAGGAATTTGCTAAAGTCACTGGATGAGGGCTTCTGTTACCTTCAGAACTATGACAAAAACACAAAACCAAAGGAGTTTTTTAAATGCAGTGTTGAGATTGCACATCAAGACCTCCAGCAGAAAAACAGATTTCAAATCTGCATTAATAGATTATTTCAAGTCTTATGAGAAAGTAAGTCAGCTGATGAAGATGTTACACCATCTAGCAGAAGCCGAATTTCTTGGGGAGTTTCCATTCCTTTTTGGGTTGGTCAGGTTTTGTGTTGCATTGAGGGGAAGTTTCAGAAGACCAGCTTGCATGGCAGCGATCCACAAAGTCTCAGAGCAGAATTTTCAGCCTGCATCTGGAAGGTGCCCTGCCGTCTGCAGATTGATCTATTTCATGGCAGGATTGTCACAGTAGTGGATGATACTTCAGTGTGTGCATTATGTGGACATCAAGTGATTTCTTGCTTTATTTTTAACCCATCCACTCTGCAACAGATTGTCAGAGCACTGACATAGGTGATGCTGCTCTCCATCACTGCTGGGGTGAAGAGAAGGGTAAGAAACCTTGGGGCAAACCAGAACAACTCACTGGTGAAATTCTTTCCAATTCCCTTCTGTTAGTAACTATCATCTTCTTTCTGCCACGGGTTCCAGGGCATATCTTTCATTCATATAAAGACATATTCTTTGAATCCAGAATACCTATTTTACTTTAAACAGGAAAGCAACTGACCTATTTGACTGCTGTATTTTTTCCCCTTCTGAGTAATACCAAGCATTTGTACACACCTACCTGCATCCTTGGGATGTTTTTCGTTTGGTAAGGCCTGTGTACATCTGCAGCCAGAGCCACTTACAGCTCCGGAGCTTCTGTTGAAGTTTTCCAGCAACCTCATGTAGAAAGGGAATATGGTGGACTTTCTGAAGTATAAATGACCTAATAGAATCTGCTGTTCAGATAGCACATTTGTAGACTCTGGTAGGTACCAAATCGCAGACAGGAAATCATGATATGTGCTTACTTGCCCCATTCCATCTGTGAATCTTGGGCAAAGAGTAGTTTAGCTTTATTTTGGAACATGTAGTGGGCAGAGGGCTGCAGTAGGTGGCAAGTGAGGGAAAACTTCCATCTTGGGTCTTTCAGTGGCACTTGTCACTCCAATCCAGCAAGTTACATATCATTTGGGTCATCTCATGTTGTTGCTGTCACTTGGAAACTGATATCTTGACAAGGTGAATGATTAAAATGAGAATTCAAGTGGTTTCCACCTACTTTTGTTATACTGAGGTTTCCTGTTGTTATTGTTCCTCTTCATTGTTGAGGGATACATCTGGTACAGGTAGTTCAGGTCACAAGATGCAGATTGAACTCTGGGTGGGAGCCCAAGACAAGAGGCCATGAATGCCAACCTCTAGGACAGCAAAGTCCGTGAAGATGAGTGGTACCAGTGAGGGAGGTGAATGGACACTGGGAGACACAGCAGGAGCAGGGGGCTCAGGAGGAAGGGTGAGATTTGCATGCAGGTGGGCTGATGGGATAAAAGCCCAGGGGGTCCTTTGTTGGGGGTACTCTTTGGAGGCACCAGCTTAGGCTGTTTCTGTGTTACTGCGTTGTGAATAAATGGTTTTGTGGAACAAGACATCTGAGACGCTGCCATGGGAAGTGTGGGGTCGAACCAATAAGGAAACCTGGTCTGACTGTGTGAGTGGGGTGTGCAGGGAGTCAAGCGGGGCTCTCCTGGGCTCACAGAAGCCTCCTGCTTTGAAGGAGCTTCAGTCCCAGCAGTGAAAGTCTCTGGTGTTGGAAGTGTGACTGCCAGAGAGTCACATGGATGGTCAGACTGGAAGGTTTCCTTAACACCAAGTACTTCATGCTGATAACACAGAAAAACCTAATTTTCTGCTTCTGTCAGGTGTACTGTTCATGGTAATGACCCCGCTACCAGGCCCGAGATATCTGCATGCTTTTTCTTCCTTTTGTACTTGTTAACTACCTTGAGAGGCTGTGTCCTGTTTTCTCTGAATCTGACTGATTTTGCTGCAGCTTTGTGGTTCTACCAACATAATGAGGACTCAGGTGATGTGGTTCCAGGTGTCTGCATTTTTAGTTGGTGTTTTGCCTGTCCCGCAGAAAGCAAAACTGGACTACCCTGAGTGGGTGAAATCTTAGCTTCACTGAGTTAAGATCATTTGGGGGCTCTGCAGCCAGGATTTTGACCTCTTTTGAAATGGCATTTGTTTCTGAAGACTCTCTGCAGTGATAGTATGGCTGGAGTCCACTTTTTAGGAACCAGTGTGGCTATAGATAAGAGTAACAGCTGTCTTCTGTCTTGGCATTCCCATGTGCCCCAGCTTGTTTTGCAGGAAGTTATGAACCAAATAAAACACAGTGAGGGAGGAAGGTGAGCCTCCTGGGCAATTGTACTCTGCTGTTGGATAGAGATGCTGTAGTAATGAGGAATTCTCATTTTGTGTGAGGTATGGCCTAAACATCTAACTGGAATCCTGAAGAGAAGGGACTAGCTCGGAGCGGTCTCCTTGCCTTAGCATTCCTTCCTTTTTGGCAGGCCCCCAGTTTGATGTGCTTCAAGCTCGCATCACATTTTGCAGTTGCCCAACTTCTCACCTTTGAATCACATAGAACATGGAATTAATTTAGCTGTGAAATGTCCTGTGGAACTTGTCATAACTTGCTTTGTGTTGGCTTTGAGTGGCATTGCTTTTCTGGCATCCTTGTCTGTTTGTACTCAGTATTGCAGATGGTCTGTTCATTCATGTAACTTTATCCTTTAATTAGCGCTGTGGAGTTAAAGTGCTTTAGGTTGATACAGACAGAGTTTGAGTTGTGTGCATTATTAGGGACCCAGCAGAATGGGGCTGCGACAGGGTGGCATCTGGGTTTAGTTTACAGCTTTCTCTAAGCCACCCTTGAACAAAGGCAGGCTTTATTAGAGCGTCTGCCAGGCTTCTTTACCAGATGAGGGCTGTTTCACATCATCTTTGAATACGAAGTTGGATTATATCTGCTGTTTGAGCTCTTTCAAAGAATTCTAGCACATGCTGTTCTTGAAGTACCTGCAAAAAAACCCCTGGTTTGACTTGTTTGCCATCATCAGAGAGGGTTAACTGTGTTTTCCAATAACTTTCCTTGTTCTCTTTGTAGTCATAACATGTCCTTGCCTGCACGCCCAGAACCTTTTTTGAGGAGGGACACTTTTGCTGTTATCACTGGCAATATTACAAAACATACTACCTGGCATATTTTCATTGAAGCTAAATGTTCTCTGGATATCCTGTCTCTATGTTTTCTTGGGAAAATACCTTCCCTTCCTGCCTTGTTGATTGTGGTTTGACAATCCCATCTCAGCCCATGTTTATATTCCTTCTGGCTTGGCTCTTTTAGGGGATGTAACTAAGCAGGTGTGGGGAGGATCTGAGGAGGTTCTCTGTTTTCTCTTTATGCTGGGATTCAATCATGCTGGTAGATCTCATGTTTCCATTTGTCTGCCAGTAAGGAAGTATCCTTGTTGCTAGTTTATGCATACTGATGGATATATTTTACTTTTAAAGTAAGTGATTCCTGAAAGTTACAGAGATGTTGCCTTTAAAGCTCTCATGCGTGCTTTATGATGCTCGGTCTTGGCCTCTATGGCAGTAATTTAAATCCTGCCTACATGTCAGTAAAGCTCTTGAACTTGGCTGAGCGCTCGAACAAGCAAACAGTATCACGCAGCAGATGGGATGTGTGTGACTGGGATGCAGCAGGCCTTGCATGCACTTTTGGTTTTGTTCATGATTTGCTCTACAACCTTTGATAATTCTTTCCCCCTCATCAGTGAAAAGAGGATAGTGAACTATCATTCTCCATATAAAGTGCCTTGGAACTTACAACTCTTTTTTCCTATTGTTTAATCAAAACCAGTCAGAATAGTTGATTCTGTTTTCATTTTACACAACTGTAGTATTCCTGTGGAGTCTAGTGGAAATAGGTCAAGCTTTCTAGGTTTTTGATTCCACGAAAGAGGCTGAATTGTCTGGGTCGATCTTCAAAACTTCCAATTAAATGTTAAATAAAAAATGTGTGCTGTGTAAGTTAAGAGCATGTACTAAGGGCTAAGCTATGCTACTTCCAAATTATTAAACAACATAATACATAGGGCATTTATCTAGTCTCTGTTTTTTGCTTTTTCAGATTCAAAACCAGCCAAATAAAAAGTTGGTATGTTATGGAAGCAGAACAGTGCATCATTCAGTTGCCCTGTTTAATATAGTCCCTGCTGTGTTAATTCACTTCTAATCTGATCCTTAAACACAATTGATTGTGTCTCATTTGTGGCAAGTTACATTCCAAATAAACACTCCATGATATTACATGTTTCAAAAAGTTTTATTTAATGTAACTTCACTAATCTAATAAAAGGTATGGTTAATTATGCCTGCCTTTCAAATTAGCATTGCCAATTTTGGCTAATTTATGTCTATCACTGTCTTTCCTATGTGTAATGCTTCCCTGTTATATTAGTAATAGAAGGATGGTGTGTAGTCTATCAAGTGAATTCACAATCCCTAGTGAAGGATTTTGATTATAATTATCTCTGATAGTCTTAGGAAAGGAACAGCTCATGTGATACATCTTTGAACTGACAGTGGTACAGGTTTATATGAACGACAAGAACCAGAGGGCTGTTGCCTGTTTTTAGCCAAAGCTACAGCATTCACTTTGTTTTAGGATGACTCCTGAGGCAATTCGATCCAGTATGGGGGGTTGGCAGTTTAGGAAACTTACCTGCATGAGCTTTGTTCTCTGCACCTCCAGGTAGCACACTCAGCTTGGAGAGCTGCTCTTCCTCCTTCTCCGTATCCAAGCAAACTCAAGCATAATCCCTGCCCTCTAGCTCAGCTCTCAGAACGCTTTCAGAACTGGTTGAGAATTTATTTACTCATTTTGCGTTAATTTTGCTCTGATTTAATTTTAACCTGTCTAGTTAAAATTCTTCTAAATTTCTGTGTCTCTTCTCACCCAACAAGTGCACCAAAATCCAGAGAAAATAAGACATATGTCTTGGTCTAGTGGATGGCATAGCTTTGGTTTAGAAATTATTGCATTTCAAGCTACTTTAACATCATCTAATATTTTTATTTTTTAGTTGCAAGGCCTTACAATGGCACGGAATGAGCACTGCGTTCAAGCCTCCTTCCTGTAAATGGTAGGACCAAACAGGGCGGTGTGATGAACATGCCACTGCATCAAATCTCTGTCATTCCAGCTCAGGATGTTACCTCTTCCAGAGTCTCCAGGAGCAAGACCAAAGAAAAAGAGGAACAGGTACTATCAGATATGCTTGATTTTCACAGGAAGTTATCTAAGTATAAAATAATAAGGGTTACCAAATCAGACCTGATTCTGTTCCAAAGCCGCAACTCCTTGCATTACTGCTGCTTTTAATGACAAGGAATGCTACCAAATTAACTTCTTATTCTTGTGTTTGCTATTTTAAAGCATCTGGCTGCAAAATTCTAAGGATTGTTGTTGAGTAAATTCTGCAAAATGCAGGCTACCGCCATCTATTTTGCATAAGAATTCAAGGCAGATAGGGATTTGGATGATGGCTCTAATACCATTATTGTAGAAGCTGTTACAGGTGGAGTTAAAGAATAATTATATGGAATGTGATGCCCTATATGTAGCCATGCATCCTGTTTTCCTTTGCTCTTGGTAGCACGTAGTAGCTGTGTTGTATTTCAGAGTGACTAGAATATCACAAGGAAGGCTATATGCACTCATATGTATACATACTGTACTGTTTTATGGAATATGATTTATATTCTTAACTTGGGAGCATGTCTAAGTGGAATCCATCTGAAGTCTTGCTGTGGTGCTAATGCAAAAATGTCTGTAATATCTACTAATTATAAGTCCAGTAAAATCCAATCAATACACTACTTAACAGTTTGTAATACCTTGTGAAGAAGACTAGACTATGTCTAGTCCTCACATGTCAGCTTTATTTATCTAGGCTGTGTCTGATCCAGCCCAAAAGCCTTAATGTGCATCGTGCTTTCGTGTAGACTGTACTGCATTGATCTTATATTATCTGTCATGTTTTTCCAAGAAACCTCTTTGTGGTTTTTTTGCTTTAACATAAAATGACGTCAGGAGAAAATTCACATTATGGTACAGCTGCAGGGCTTGCTTTGTTGACTGCTCGGCAGTGGGTAACTCTGAGGAGACCTAGAGTGATGCTGACTACAGGTAGGGTGTAGCTTATGCATAAGGGACTAGAAAGGTACTGTCATGTTACAGAAAGAGACTCACCAACACCAACTTTGAGTAGGGTAAAAGAGTAATTTCTGATGTGTTAGGTTAATTTGCTGTGACTATCCATCTCACTGGACAGCTGTCCAGATTGCACCTATCAAAGTCACCAGGAGAAATAAACTGTCCTAATATTGGCTTTTTTGAGTCTTTTCTTTAGTAACGTCTTAAAATGGGTTCTAGCCCCTCAGATTCTTAAACCAGTAATTAATTAGGCTGGCACACTACAGCCTTTGGTTGCCAGAATGAGACAAGAAGTTACTATCACAGAAGAGATGCTCTAAATCCTTAAAGCACCTTGTCTCAGGAGTCTGCTGGAATCTGTCACTTCCTACCTATCACATATAGTTACTGTCTGTGCAGCTCCCTAGGTAAGAGGGCTCTGCTGCTTCCTCTTTTTCGTATTCTCCCATATTGTAACTGTATGTGCTGAGAGTGAAACAGCTCCTTTGTCAAAGGCAGGGCAGTGCTGTGAATTTACTACCCTGCTCCAGGGCGGTGGAGATAAGGAGGGAGATCAGAAAAACTTGTGCCCCTAACCATGAAGTGGGCCCAGAAGTGAAGAGTCCCAGCTCTCCTTCTAAACATGTTTTTCATTTCCAACACAGTGACTTTGGTGTTAACAAATATCCCCTGTGTTTCCTTCATCATAACTAGTTGAAATGTTGATTATTTTTCCCCTTGCTGGGTTGCTGTTATATTTTCAAGCCTTAGCACATTAGAAACAGAACAGAATACTTGTTTAAATATGTGCAATGTTGAAGAGGAAGTGGGACCGTGCAAGCAATAGATTAGGCTAAGTTGGAAACACTTTGTTTCCCACATCTTGTCTTTCCTGTCTCCATCAGCGTATTCATTCATCCCCTGGTGTCCTGCATTCTGCCAGAACTCCATCTGGAAAAGCTGGAGCTCTGGGTGAGCTGTCAGCTGTACTGACATGGTGGCTGCTCCTGTGCACATGAGCCTGGCTCTTACATTCCCTTCCTTGCTCCTGCTTCTGGTGTGTTAACCTTTAATGCTGGATCTTACAGTGAGCTGGAGGACAATCAAGTTGTTAATGTGCTGACTTTGAATAATCCAGTTAAATTTTCATATTGCATCACTTAGGATGTTCAAGGATACTTTATAGTTAGAGTCCCTGTTAACTCTTCAATGCAGTCAAGACCCACTGGGCAAGACTGAGTTTTGCTCATATTTAAAGAATATAGTAAAGGGGAGATGGGATGCAAGAAAAAAAGGATTTCTAGATTATCCTTGCTGTATTTTTAATCAGATTTTAGTTTCAAAATGCCTGTTTTCTGTTGAGATAGTAACTCCAAGATAAAGAGCAGCAATGCAGCTGAACATGATGCTGTGTTGGGCAAATCTGCTGAGCAGTTGCAGGTAGTTGTGCCCTAGATAATATCTACTGTACAAGAGATTATTGATACTAGGAAACAGAGAAAGAAGGTGTTTCAGTACGTGAAACAGTTAGTGTAACTTCAATACTTTCCTATTCCAGTTGCATAAGTTCCCATTAGACAACATCAGTCACAGTTAGTTCTTTATATTGTGGTTGACCTAGACACAGTTCTTACGTCTGCAAAAACATAAAATAATTTTTGAGAAAAACATGCAGCATTTCACAGTTTGATTCAAGCACCATGATTTTCTTACCTTAACTTTATTATGTAATAAGAATAGTAAATTTCTTACTTTTTCTATGCAGGAACAGTTAAGCAAGTCAAACAAATGTGTACACTGTGGTCTTAAAATATTTTGAGTTGTACAAAGCTGCTTGACAATCTGAACAAAATCAAACCACAAACCACAATCAAAACCAATAGTACTATTTCACAGATAAATATGTAGGTTTGCTTTGTAGTACCAAGCTTCTTAGACCAAGAGGATTTCTAGGTGTGCACTTTATAGATTGAGCATGTACATATTTCTCCCCTGCTTATTAACATGCTGTAGCTAAAGCCAAGGTGAATAAAGGTATAGGCTCATCTAGCAGATGAAATTTTGTCTTGCTTTCATTTTTGCTGTTTCAAACCAGACCTTTGGCTTGTTGGTGCCTACATCCTGCATTTTAAGAAGTCCTTTGGAGGAAGGGCTCAAGAAGCACAGCAGCAGGAAATAAAGGACCAAGGTGCCTAGCAAGAGAACTTCCACCAGTCTCTGAAAAATCAGTGTTTTTCCTATTCCCCAGAACATGCTTTACATTCTGCTGTTTTTTGTGATTATGGATGTGGTTAGTTATCCACATTTGTAGTAGAGCTGCAGAGGAAGAATTCTCAATCTGAACAGTACAGATCTCTTCCTATTTCTTCTCTTCTATGCTTCTGGTCAAGATATAGCTCTTGTATTTCCAGTTAAGCCTTGGTTTTATTCTAGTTTTTCTTGCTACAAGAGGAAATTTTTTGGACTACTCATTTGTGACTAAGTGAAAAACAGCAAGAAATCCTTACCACCTTTATCATTACAATCCAGTTTCTCATACTGAGTGATGTATAATACCTAATTGCGTGATGGCATGCTTCATGGCAGATTAAATTGTAGACTCAATACCTGTGGAAGACTGTGGCAAAAATCCTACTGAATTTGAAGAAGTCTTGAGAAAGGCTTTTGCCGACCATTTCTGGTCTATATCCTCAGTGATATGTATACATAACAGAGCCTGGTAAATTCAGGTTAATGTTATTTTCAACATTTAAAATAGTTGAAGTCTGATGTTAGCAGCAGTATTTAATGAAACTTTGTCCATTTCCCCAGTAAAATAAGGAAGGTCATAAAGGGATTATTACTCTTGCATTTAACTCACATGAACTGGTAGCTTTAAGGGCTATTAATAACCATCATTAGCTTCTTATTTACTTTTCACTAGGAATAGCTTCATGCTTACCTGATTTAAGGGAGAGTTACGCTATTGCGTGTGAGAAGCTACAGCCCCCCTTTTCCTGTTTGGTGGGCAGTATGCTGGCAGCAATGTTTCCTAATGCATGCAAAAGCAAACAGCTCTCAGGATTTGATGGGAAACAAGGAAACGATGCTGGCATGTGATTGAGGTGTTGTTCTGGGTTTGTTATGTTATAGCATTGTCTTTTTGAGGGCCTTCTGTCTTCCTCACTGAAGCAGACTGATGTCCACTACAAGTTGTTGGTGGTACTGCAGTGAGTAAAGCTCCCTCAGCAACAGCTTTTCACTGGTTTTCTAAAAATATGCATCAACCATGGCCTGTGCTGTTATCTCTGCAGATCTCATAAGCAGATCTGGGATGGATGGGTGGGATCAGTGATTGAATGAGAGATCATGAGATGTTGGTGCAAATCATTTTTGGGCACAGTAGTTGTCATCAAAGATCACACAGCATTTATCACAGATGCAGATCAATGTTCTAGTCAGATTTAGACTTGCTGATTCTAGTTGATCAGCTGAAACTCCCTTTTGCTCGCTTCTCTAGCTTTCTAAGTGCTGTATAGTCTTACTGGCTGCTACGTGCTCAGCAGAGATGCTGTGATTGTCCCTGACAATCAGGGACTTCTCAAAGCTGTCATCTGGAAGGTACTGAGTGCCTAATTTGTCTGGATGAAACTACGGTGAGAGAAGCACATTGTGGTGCATCTTCATAAGGTCCTTCTGCCTTTGTAGTGATCTCCTGCATCCTCTAACAGGAAAGACACAATGGCATATTGATTCAAATAAGCCACGTCTTACTGGAAAAGCAGGACTTGGGGGAAAAAAAAGCAATTTGTGCATTTACAAGAGTTTGTAGTCACAGATCAGTATTCTCAAGGTAAAGGTGTGTGCTTTGTTGTTGAATCTGGAGTGACACTTTGGGAGCTGGTTTTAAGGTACAGAAGCACTCTGACTTTTTCCATTCACTTTTTGGACTTTGAGCTGTGAATGAAGTTCTCTGAGTGGCTGAATTTGGTCCAAATACTCAGGCCTTGTAAGGCTCTGTGTGTATGTGTGTTTTGCTTGCCCATTGAACTAAATCATTCATTAAGCAGCCAGGCTGTAAATCCTTTGAGAATTTTACCCCTTATTTTTTTTGTACTGCGATTTGTGTGTTTATGTGTAAGTATGTCATATATTAACACAGGGCTTGGCATTTTTCATTTTTGAAGTTTGCTTTGTCTAAAAACTGGCTAACTATGGAAGCATTTTTGTCTGAGTACTCTTTATCTCTTCTGTGAGAAATACAATGTACTTTTCCTGCTATACTTGTAGGCATAGGTTCAGAATTGGTGGGAACTGTGAAGACTTTTCCTGACAATTCAAATCTTTGTTTTCACTTGGTGTTTTTCAATGGATCATAAAGCATTTCTCAGAAAAGGTTACACTTTCCACTCTTCCTGCCCCTTGCCAGCTTAATGGCTTTCTTCTACTGTCCCACATATTCTGGCAAGAGTATGACTTAGCTTGCCTTTGGTGTGGTACCTGGAAAACTGTCAAGAAGCACAGAGTGCAGCCAGGCCTGAATTAAGACAGGTCTGTAATTTGGGATTTGTTTTTGTCCTACCACCCTGCTAGATGGTATTGGACAAATCCTTTGGGTTCTTGTGTTATCCTGGCTCCCATCTGTGAATGAGGGCTGGCGCTACTGACTAGCCTTGTAAAGGACTTCAGGTGTATGGATAAAAGGTGAGAAGCTGGTAGCCTTTGTCACTAGGTCCTTTGAGAAGTCTGCTTCGCCAGAGTCCCAGTCTGCAGACACTTCTGCTGATGGCCCAAAGCTCTGCTGCAGAACATGGTGAGCATGGGGTATGTGGAGAGCTGAGGGATCTTCCTCCTGAAGATTGCTCGATCTTGGTCATGGTGAATGTGCAAAATGTTGTGACTTTCCTGAATTTCATCTCCTTTTATTATGCTTGAGTGCAGGATGAGAAGCTGGTCCTCTCTATCCCTACTCTTGAAAGCTAGCACATGCTGCTTCCCAGGAAACCCCAGTGAAGGGGGGAAGAGAGGAGGCAGGAAGTGGGAGGGAGGGGATAGGATGGGAGGGAGCTGCTCCTGCTTGAGCAATCCTAACCAAAAAGTCAGATCACGCTGTTTGATTCTGCATTGTGTTTGTTTTGGAGTGTGTACAGCATGTGTGTGTGAGGAAAGGAGCAGATGGCTGCTGAGTGGGGATGAATTACAAAAGGCAAAGTGTGGGAAGTAGTTTCTGAAAGGGTTTTGAGGGAAAATGGGAGAAAACTCTTTCTTTTAAAAATTCAGTAAACATTACAAAAACTTAACAGCGTTTGATACAGCAGCAGAGTTTTAGGTGGTGATTCTTCAGAGAAGAAGCTTCGGCAGTTTCAGATTTTGCAGTTTGCTTATAATCACTCATTTGTTTACAATCTCTGTTTTGACTTTGCTTATTGCATGTAAGCTCCTTACTTTGATGTCTCAAGACCAGAAACTTAGAGTTAATGATTACAATCTCTAGCTGTTGCATTAACCTGAATTTTAAACCATCTCTCCGATATTAACAGAATCTCTGTCTGACTTTTATTAGCATCTCACTTAAATAACCTGAGAGTGATTCTTCAAAAAATTCTGTATTCTAAAAGAAATGCTGATGCTGTTTAATTACATGATACTCAAGTGTGCATTGGTGGTGTTTTGGAGGTCTGTTAATGTTTCTGGTGTATGTTAATGTGTAACAGCTTTCCATACAGGGAGCCCTGGATGTGAGCTTATGACTTGGAGTTTGTTTTTTTTTTTTTTGTTCCCTGGCAGAAGCATGCTTGTTTGTTTGCTTTCTAATGAAATGTGTGTGTCAGTCATGATCCCACAGTGATGTGTATGTGCATATAAGTACCTGTGTTGCTGAAATCATCACAGCTTCACAAAGACATTAGTCAAGACTTGATTGTGGTGTGCAGTGATTTTCATCATCCATTGGCTATACTGTTTCTTTCAAGTGAGGCTGTCAGATTCCTGCAAACTGATTTTTAAATTTCATTGTTTATTAAATGTAATTTCTGTAAATGAGACACCCCAGAAGTACAGATTTTTTTTTCCCCTCCTGTAGGATGTTTTGTCTCATGCATTGGTGCATAATGAATTAATTTGTTGATTTGATTGTTTATTTGATCTTTGCCTGGTGAAATAAAGTAGGTTGGGTTTGGGGTTGTTTTTTAGGGTGTTTTATTTTGGGTTGTTTTGAGAGAACAATGAAGACTAACAATTCTGCCAGGGAGGCATGGTGTGGTACCCTTAGTGTGCTTCAACCTCAGGGAGTTTTAAAACTGTGTCTAGTTTTTAACTGCTGATTCCCCTTAAACCCTGCACCCCAGTGGTTTACAGTTAAAACCAGCAAAATTGTATATAGGCTTAGATTTGCACCTTGAACTTAGCTAATTCTACTTGACCTTTATGCCATGTATGAATAATTCTTGACGAGGGCAGGGGAAGTTGTTCTTCAGAAATTGCTCCTCCCTGCTTTGCTGAAATCTAAGCTCTTAGGAATACAGCCTTCTGAGTCTATAGTGCTCACACCTAGAAACAAAATCCACC
Source organism: Donacobius atricapilla (assembly GCA_013397315.1). Taxonomy (NCBI): domain Eukaryota; kingdom Metazoa; phylum Chordata; class Aves; order Passeriformes; family Mimidae; genus Donacobius; species Donacobius atricapilla. The sequence goes on from WBMY01010284.1 coordinate 1,068,699, forward strand.
TTTGGGATTCATTTAGCTTCTCTTGGTCCCAGAAGTGATGGTCTCTCACTAAACATGAGAGACCATCTGCTACTAAACATGTTTCTCTCTGGCAGAAGACATAGCTCCTGTTTTAGGAAATTTCTTAGGGAGATTTTTGCATGACAGCCACAAGTCAAAGCATACTTCTATTACTGAGCAAGCCCATATGTGTATTCTGTGAGGTCAGTGGTTTAAATTCAGAATTACATTTTTTAGCAGTCAAGAATTAAATTTCAAAACAAATTGCAAAAACAAAGGAAGGAGTGGAACCACCTATTTGTCAAGGTTTAAGTTTATTTACAGCCCAGTCCTCTCTTCCTGTAAATAAGCACTACTTTGATGTTGATGAAAATGAGTAAAAGTGGCCTGTTAATAATTCTTTCATTTGCTTGAATGTAGACTGCATCTAATTCCTTGTGCACCTGGACTACAGGTAGCTGTTAGTGTCAGGGAGTGGGTTATCCTTGAGTCTGCAGCATTTGACTTCACCCCTGTGCTAAGCAAGCACAGGTACTTCATGGGAACGTTAGCAAATTAGGATGACTGGGTACTGCCAGTGATAGTTTGTGTTTAAGCTAAGAAAAGATACCTTCTCTCTTACAGGTGCGAATAAGACTGAGCTGGTTCTCATCTGTGATTAATAAAAAAAACTTGACTATTTGGCTTATAATTGCTCCAAATCAGCAAGCAAAAAAATCTGTTGCACTATACAGTGATGAAGTTCATGCAGAAGGGGAACAGGCGTGGTGGAGTACAAATTGAAGTTTTAAATAAACACCTATTTGGTATGTTTTTAATATGCAAATCAGAACATACATACCTCTGTGTGTGCAGATATATATATATACACACACATATATATAAAATTTTTAGACACTGGTAATAAAGGGCTGACTGTCCTAATTTCTAGCTGAAGTCAACTTACAAGTAGCACCTGCCACCCTCAAAACCCTTTCCTATCAGTGTGGTTCAAAATGACGTGTTTTATTTTAATGATTCCTTTGAAGTTCCTGATGCTGAAGGCCAGCAGGGGTGGTCACATTTGACTTGGAATTACCTGTGGTATGTTGCGTGTAGCTGCCCTTGTACGTTGAACCCGTAACTCATGGTATTTGGAAGTGGCACTTTAGCTTCCAGCCTTGATTTGAAGCCGAAGGGTAAAGCTTCTGTCTTAATTTGTAGTCTGTTTCCATGCCAGCATCATCACAGTGCTTTGCCTGCTAGCTGCTAGCGACTCTTTCTTGACTAATTGAAACAGGCTCTTAAATTGTGTTTGGACCTGTGTGTTGAAAACAAGTGAGGTGATTCACTTTATCTAAAAACTTACAGATAAAATTCTGGAATCTCACCCTATAGGGTGTTTCCTTCAACACTGTAAGTGGGGCAGGGAGAATGAGGGACGGAAAGATATCCTTTTAGGGATGGAAAGATATCCTTTTAGGGTCTCTTGTCGTGTTTGCAAGTAAAGGTTGGGACACTGTAAAAACAGGTGTCTTAATTCCAAGGCAGGTTGTGCTGCTTTTCCTGGTAGGGTTTCAGTGGCTTTCCAGTTTTTGTCCTCCCTCAGTTCTCCAATACTACCTTGGCAGTTCAGAGGGAAAACTGAAAACTCTGCTTGCTCTAATGAGAGGGTGAATGGCATTGATCCTGTCCTCAAACACCTTTCAGGTTCTCATTTCCACTTGTCACTTCTCTACAGCTTTCTACATCTAATCCTCTGCTGTACTTCTGCTTTACAAGCTGAAACCCATATAATTTGCCATCATAGCCTGTGTCTCTTCGGTGAAAATAAAAGGCAGTTTTAGTACTGTGAGGTTTTTTCCCCAAATCAGTTTCACAAGCTCTGTATCTGTGAAGTGTCTGTAAGCCTTGTCAGCCTGCTAAGCTCTGTGTCACCTGTAAATATAACTGGCAGAGAGTTTCCTGATTTTTTTTAAATTAATTTCCATATTATTATTGAAAACACTGACGGATGCCTGGCTTAGTACCAGTCTTGTGGAAACAGCATTGATGTCTTCATTTGATAAGGCCAACATCAAATCTGTCATCAACGAGATCTTCACCACTTAACATGTTTTATATCAGTATCATTGGTTCTGTTTTTAGATGGAAACATTTGAGAAGAGAAATAGAAGGAAACACTCCACTATATCCGACATAGTAAAGGTGGGAGTTCTACTGAGCTAAAACAAACCTTTAGGAGAATGTTAATAGGGGACGACAGACTGGCAAAAACGCCCCACCCTACAGAGGGGGTGAGCATGATTGCAGTAAGGCAGCACTTCCTCCCAGTCACATCCTGAGCACAGCGGCTTTGAGGGATGTTTTCTTCTGCAAGAGTTAGTGGGGAGAATTTCAAGAGTGGGTAATGTGCCCAGGTATGAGAGTTTCATTTACAGTGTTTGTTCTGTGTGTTTTGCAGCCTGAATAACTAACACCATTCTGAAAGATGCATTTTAATGGTTTCTAGAATGAACTCACTGAAGTGTATAGGAGCTTGCAGTTTCCATGGGAAACTGGGCCTTTCCCATGAATGCAGGAGGGTAGAAAGAGAGACACCTGTATGTCTGGGCTGTGTTGTCCCCTCAGAGCTTCAGTTCCAGCTGTATTATGTTCGTGCCCCCTTATCATTTATAAACCTCTGTTTCTTCTTGAATGTAGATACAACAAAGAGCAGCACTGCTGTTGTTCCTAGATTTATGAACCTTTTGAACTGCCCCCCGTCCACCCAGTCCCATGCTGAGCATGACTGGTGGCAGCTGCTTATCTCCTGAAAGCATTCCTAGTTTTAGCCTCTGTCCAGCCCTGCTGCTCTTCTTCCAAACTGCCAGAAATCCTCACACTGCCCTCAGGAGTGATCAGGAACATGTATAGATTGTGATAGATCTCCAGATCCAAATATTTGCTTCAAGATTTCTAATATCTAGGTCTGAGTATTTTAGCGGCTTGGATAGTTTCAGTCGTACCTTTGTAATACAAGCCCACCAGTAAACATCTAGAAGATCAATAATAACTACCATAGCCCAGCAATTCCTTAGAGGCTTTTCTTTGGCCTCTCTCTACCTCTGGTGCTACAGATGCTTATTTAAAGGAACTACTTTAAAAGTTCCATCCCTCAGTCCCTCATCCAGTAAAACCCAGGTATGTTTCCTCTCACCCCCTCTGGAATGTACTCTCATGGTTTGTCTTCTTCAAGAAAATACTCTCTGTGGTCTCACTGCTCACACATATCCCACCAGGAATTTGGTGGTAGGCTCTGGTGCTCCCCTGCCATCTGTCCCAAGAATGATGGAGGGTACCCAAATGGAACACAAGGAGTACTTTGTCAAAGTCCTTTTTTAACAGACTTCTCTCTGCCTACCTGTAGTAAACCTGAGGCACACCCAAGTTTCTGGATTGCAGAGTGAAGGAAGGCAAATGAGATCACGAGACACGTTTTTATAGCCCTGCTGGTTTTCAGTACAGTCATCAGGACAGAAATAACTTAAGTCTGATGTTCAGGTTTATAACCAGCATTTTTGGGGGTGTTTAACACAGAGCCTTAACCTCATGCCTGTTGTATTCCTTCTGATAAATTCTTCTTGCATATTTAGGTAGGTTTTAGATGTTGTGATTTTTGAAACTGCCGGGTTGTATTTGGGGTGAGGCTTTCTTGGGTGTTGTTTTGGTTTTTTTTCCCCGTTGTTGTTTTGGGGGTTTTTTTTTGGAGAAACTTTTGAGGAAGCTCATAGAGTTCCTCTTCGTAGCAAAGTTCTGATTTTTACTTTTTTCTCCTAGACTTCTCAAATGTTTATGAAAGTGACTTAACTACTTCCTGCCTGTGCAGTTTTTGCTGGGGAGAACTTATGTGCAGTCTGAACTCAATTCTATTTTATGAGGCCAAAAAGTAAAACAAAGAGCCAAAAATCTAGATGGAAGGGGAAATAAAAGCATTACTGAGCTCCATATGTGCCTTACTTGCTTGGTAATTTCATGTTCAACCATCCAGTTTTGGATAGTCGGAATTGGTTTTTGTGGATTTGGGTTTTTTGGTGGGTTTTGTTGGTTTTTCTTTTTTTTTTTTTTTCTGTAGTCAGTCTTTTAATGCTTTTTTGAAAAATTCTTCAAGTCCTACTATTATACCCCACTCTTGTTTTATAGTTGCAATAAGTAACACCCACAGTACTTGGGGTAAGCAGCTCTTTATTGCTTTGCAGCATTGTGAATTGACTGTGGCAGTATGTGAGTTATACACAGGCATCAACAAAAGTCAGCTCCTACCAACAGGTACTGCTGTCTTTCTGCCTTTTCCAGGGACTCATGGGTTAGAAGAGTGGCTGTAGAATTTGTTAACACTTGGTATAGTTTGGAGACTGGTGCTAATTTAATTAAAAACGGCTATAAAATCTTCACTACTTTTTTTCTGCTGTTAAATTCACATGCACTTGGAGAAACATCTGCTGGATCAAAGTCCGTTAGCTTGTTCAAAGTGTTCCTGATTGCTGATACTCCCTTCAGCCTTGCTTGTTTGGAAAAACTCTGGTGTATCAGTGGATCTGCACAGCCTGCAGTGTTTCACAAGCCAGAGGAGAGCAGAGCAGTGCTTGCACAAGCACTATTATGGGAATGCACAGACAGGAAACACTGCCTGGTATTTAACATCTCCTTATGCCATCTTTCCCCATTACACTTTTTGCCATTCAAGTTGGTTGTCCCTTCCCTTAACCCTCCTTTGAGCTTAGACCTAGAAAACCTCCATCAGCTGTTCCCAGGCAGTGCCAGCTGAGATGATAGCAAAGAAGGTGCTTGGACACGCAGAAACTCCAGAGAGAATAACAAACTGAAAATGTGAGGCGAATTGCCCCTGGCTTGTGATTGTGCTGTGGCCAGGGAAGGACTGTAAGTGCTCATCCATTGAGTGTATCTGCTGCTTGAGGTGTGCTGCAGAGAAATGACTCGCTTTGCTGCTGTCATTTGACTGATCAGGGGATAACTAATCTCTTTGTACTGCAGGTTTTAATTCAGAATAGTTGGGGTTTTGTTCACCCAGACATCAAAGAAGTTCTGATTGGCAGCTCAGAAATTTCTGTAAGGTCTGAAAGGAGGATTTATTGGAAACGAGCAGATGGTCTAGTAGAGAATTTCCCCAGGAGGTTGCAGTTATTTAAAAATGGGAGAAACTAAATAGACTGTACAAAATTTGACTGTAAAATTAACTGGCCAGCCAGTAGCTAAATGCTTAACCAAAATGATTCAGCTTGGCTCCTAGCATAAGCATGAAATGAAGTGATATGTCTGTGAGTTTACTCCACACACATTATTTCAAGCTTCACCTAATAAGTGCACATGAAAGAAAGATGATTTTGCTAAGCACTGTTCTTGCTGTGGTGAGGCCTTTCCTGCATCATCTCCTTCACACTGGCAACATGATTGTTCAGGCATGCAGGAGAATGCTACAAAATGTTGCTCATATTAAATGAAATGTAAAGCTGTTCGGCTGAATGCCTTTAATTTTTAAACTGCTCTTTTTAACTTCACAAACATAATACTTACCATATTGGTTAGATTGCAGTATTTGAAAATATTTGGTATTTGAGGAAGAAACTCAAGCAGCAACTTGCTTTATTTTGGGATGCAAGACTTGAGAGTATGTTAACTCTTGATAGTCAAATATCACTCATTCTTTAAAAAATCTATGAACTCAAGTCACTTTGGAGTTGTTTGCCACATGGCTTTAGACCTTCAATATTCTTGTTTCCAATGTGGATTTTTACTGAAGCTCTGATACATAGAAATTGGAGGTTTTGTTTAGGAGCATGTGTCTATAAATGGACAAGCAGGTTTTTTGTGCAAATCCCCTGATTTCAAATGAATGGATGGATTCAAAAACCAGTTGAGCTCATTATTCTTTAAAAAGTTAGGAAAACCCATTTTTTTTTTTAATTAAATCCCTGTGAAGCACCCTTTTTAGAAGGCAGATAGACTTTAATTCTCTCATTATATTTTAAGCTGAATATGCAGTGGAGAGAATGGTCTGAGAAATGGTCTGCAATAATAAAATGTGTCCAGTTATTGTCATGCTCATCTGTTTAGGTTCTGGTTTGCTTCTCTCAGAAACTTGCACATAACACCTGGTGGCATGGGGGCGGTACTGTGGGCCACGTGCACGCATAGTTCTCCTGAGAGTTCACTGGTGTAACGCTGGTGCAGAACGTAATTACACCATATTTCTCTTCCAGCTTGTTGTGTTTGCATAATTCTTTGTAATGGTAGTAATACGCCTATTGAATTTAGAAACCAACGTTCATAACCTTTCACTCAACTTCCTGAGGTACTAAGAGGAAGAGGGCAAATATCCTAAGGGACATGTGAAATTTTTATCTGTGCTTCGATAATGTACTTCCCTTTATAGAAGCCTTAGAAATGCGTGTTTATGGCATGTTTTTTCCCCCTCTCCTCCTGCAATTCATGTCCATTAGCCTCAGAGTTAGATCCTTTGGAAAGAAAATTCTCAGAATTCAACACCATCTTCCAGTTATGAAAGAAAACATCTGGGTAGTGAATCCACAGCAGCCCAAGTTCAGCTAAGGCAGAAGTTTTGCTTGCTGAAGAGATGTAGTAACCCTTTTGGCTTCCTTTGCAGAGATAGAAGCTCTCTCTATAAAGTAGTTCTGCATCTGTCATGTGCGGTCTGATTGCTTACCTGGTGTACAAGGCTGGATTTATGCAGAGCCCCTCCTTTCTCACTGTAGGAAGCCCTGCTAATTCTCTGGAAGCCTCTTGGCTCCCACTTTTCAAATCATAATGGAGGAGCCTGAAGGAAGTCATTAAGGCCTCAGTTTTTAAATGTTAAGATACTTTGCCTCCTTGCGGTTTGTTTATCTGTAGGATATTGGTAAGTGAAATGTTTCCATAGCCTTTGTTGTAAAGCTGATAATGCTTGTGTGGATGTGATTTTGCATTGGAGTTTTTCTTTTTTTAAAAGGAGTATTCTGAGGAGGGGGAGGGAGAAACAGTGAGTTACTGAGTTTGCAGGATATGGGACCAGCTGTGTTGGATGAGACAAGAGGTCTGTCTAGTTCAGGTCGTTGTCCTTGACCTTGAGTAAGAGGGAAAAGTATGAGAAACAAAGTATGTTCACAGTGATCTTTGCCGCCAGATTTATACTGCGTAACTTTGTAGTAAAACTGCATTTTGAATAGGGTGCAGTCCTCTGAAAACTTCAGTTTATAAATAAGTGTGGCAAGAGCTGATGAGGGTAAAAAGATGGAGTTGGTCTGCAAAAAAAAAAAAAAAATGCAGTTAATGGAAAGGTAAGTCCTCTCCTGTGCTTTGTGGTGTGTGTATCACATTCCTGAGGTCACAGGGTATCACAGCGAAAGCACAACGATAAATGTAACTGTCTGGATAATCTCATCTAGAGAGACATAAATTTGGTAACTTTATAACCTTTCATCCATGCAGGAGGACCACCTTCAGCGGAGGTGAAAGTGGAGTCCTTCCAAAGTAACAAGCAGTCACAGCTGAACTTGAGATGACACTAATATTTTGAATATCCCTTTCTGTTTCTGATCTCTGTTATCTTCACCTTTCCTCTCTCATCTTTTATGTGAATTGGAGGTAGAAAGCAGGAACTGTCTCTTTAGTTTTGATGTGACCTGGACATGTGATTTCAGAGCTGTCTAGGGAATTAAGTTATGCCCAAACTGAAGAGGCATGGTTCAGAATTTAGGAAGCCGTATGAACTCTCTCACTGTAAGTCATAGAATCATTTAGTCTGGAAAATACCTCAGTATCATTATGTCTAGTGATTAACCTAACACTTCCAAGTCTACCACTAAAACACAGCCCTAAGCACTACATCTACATCTTTTAAATACCTCCAGGAATGACTCAATCACTTCCCTGGGCAGCCTGTTCCAACACTGAACAACCTTTTTGGTGAAGAAATTTTTCCAAATAGCCAATCTAAACCTCCTCTGGTGCAATTTGAGGCCATTTCCTCTGGCCCTAACTCTTGAGACTGACAAGCCACATTTTCTTTACAGGAAACTAATGGCTTTTGAGAGCCTTGTCAGCAGTTGTGTTTGGACAGCAGTGTCACACGGATTGCAGTGGGTGACTGATACAGAAATGCCAGATAACTTGATGCGTATCTAACAGTGAAATCAAAACAAAATAATTCTGAGAAATAGGCCTGAATTTGCCTATTGCAGTAATTGTATTTGCAAATAAATTAGCTGCAAATTACTCTTCTGTTTGTTCACTCTTTGGAAGAATACCTAAAAATTGTTTTTGTAGTTGGCTTATAAGATTTTACTGACACAACAAAGTTTATTGCTTAAGAGAATAAGCATGTGAACTTATCCCCCATATTAATCCACCCACTAAGTTCTCCTGAACAATATTTTTTACTGTAAACAGTCAACTGAACTCACCAGCTGCAGTAGGCTCTTTGTTTTCCACCTTCTTTGAACAGTATTATTTTCTGGTCTGTCACATTCTTTTGCTGTCTTCAGTGTTTATCTTTACACGGCTTCTCTTGCATCACAGCTCTAAAGAAAAATTTATTACTAAGCAACTGAATTTATGAGTGTTATGTTGTCCCAGAGACATGGTTCTGTGCTTATCATACCTTCTTTGACTTGTAGCTGTCTGCATTTTTATTAAAGAAAAAAGAAAATCTATTTGACTAATGAGGAAAGAAAATGGATCTGGAAGGGTCATCCTCCTTGCTCTTTGGACATTTGGAGAATTGTTATGCTTCATAGCACAAAAATTGCTCAGGATTGCTTTGGGGAAGCAGAGAGGGGTGGACATCAGCTGCTGCAAGGAACAGAGCATGTTCATAGGAGCTCTCATGCATTATTCATCACAATCTCTTTTCACTGTAATCAGCTGGAGGAAGTAGTTAGTCTAGTTTAAGCTACACTAATATTTATATTTAGGCGACTTAAACAAGCCCAGGCAAGTACTGCACCAACTCTTTCTATTCATCTGCAGCCAAATGTAGGGCAGACTGCAGCTCTGCTTACACCCCTCTGTCTTAGTCGAGGAACAGGAGTCATGCAACCAGGAAAAGCTGCACTGAGGATACTCATGTGCATTCATGCTGGAAAATGAAGCTTCAGGTAGGAGAATGTCTTGTCAGGAGAGGGATGCTGTTGAGCCCTGCAAGATAAATGTGTGACAGGGCAGCCTCTTTAAAGGAGGGCTGCTGGAGAGGTTTCTCATTAGAGTGCTGCCTGAATGATCCCTTCTAGTGTCATACTTTCTTCAGTTCTACTTATGAAGATGCCTTATTTTCTTTTACCGTATTTCCTTCATTCACACTAAGATTCTTCTAAAGGTGCTGGGGTTTAAAAACAGGGAGACAATTGTCTGTTTTTTGGAAATTTTTGAGTTGTTTTTCTTTAAGGTGGCTTTTTAATTTTATTGGTTATTAGCACTTCTGAATGGGGGGAAGGTAACCATAAGAGATTCTGTTAAAACACAGCTGGATGTGATATGCCTTAAGCCCCAATGTGTCCTTTCAGAGAGTCTGTGTTTGAATGGCTGCAATATTTGCTACTTTTTTTTATTTTGCTGAATAAAGATACTTATAAATAGGAGCTTCTGTTCTCAAAGCATATCTGTATTTTTTAATGTTACCAGTTGGTCTAAAAGAAATCTAGTCTGTCTCTGCAAGCATTGCATGTTTAAATTATTAGGGCTCTAGCAGTATTGTTAATTCAGTTTTAGACAAAGGGGATTTTGCAAAACCCTACGGAAGAATAACAAAGGGTCTTTGTTCTGTTCCGTGAGCATTATTTGCTGTGTAATGTGTGGGTTTGTGCATATGTGCGAGAGGGAGGTACACAAACACATAATCTCATTTGGCAAGAATGTTCAAATGTTATTTGCTTTGTTTGTCTGAAGTGCGTGTGTGTGTGTGTGCTGCTTCTGGCTGCGAACTGCGCTGTGCCAGGTTTGTGTCCTGCCTACTGGGGATCCGCTTGAGCTTTGGGGAGGATGGCATTTATCTATTTGTTTGTTTATTGATTTATTTTAGTGGGCTGATAAAACTTGACAGTGCAAAGATCAAGAGTCCTTGCTAGACTGCCAGGACAAAATGGTGCTTTGATATGCAAATGAGTTGTTTTCTTTTCAAAATGATAGCTTGAAGTCCAGTCCAGGATTTAGTAAATAAGCATTGCTGGTGGAAGCAGAAATTGTCAGCTTTATGTGAAATCCTCCAGGAGATTAGTGGTCATGTGTTTTTGATGGAGCTTAAATGTATGCTGCCTGCCAGTATATCATCTTCCAAAATGACTTGACCACCTAAATAAAATTTGTATGTACACAAGAATGTCATTTAGTGACATGTCTTTTTTGCTTTTTATCAGTTGGGAGTTACAAGATTTTGTCCCACACATTATCAGTCTATGGCTTTGGTGAGGAGACAAATGTATACTTTTGGTAGTCCTAAATAACTTGAAATGTTGACTCTAAAAGCTTGTTTTGACTTTGTGTGAAAATTCTTCAAATTAATATGCTGTGAATACATTGAGAATTGCTCTTGTACTTGAATTTTGCAGATGCTTCAATAGTTGCCATAAGACAGAAAGCTGGCAGTCTAATATTTTCTTACAATTGAATGTATGACCTTACAATGTGTAAGATCCTTGTTTCGTGGAAGCTGGCTAGCAGAATTCTTTATCTGATTTTATTAGACTTAAGAGGTCCTGTGACCAGGACCATATTTTTCTCTAAGAATGAGAAAAACATTTGGACTGAACAGAACATTTCAGGCATTACTTAGAGATATTGGAAGGTGAAAGATTGTACTGAACATTAAAAAAAAAGTAATAAATAAGGAAGAAAAGGACAGAAATCAAATTTTTGTTATTTTTCTGTAGATCGGGGAAGAGCTGGAATCAAACCAGAAGAGGAAACAACATGCCTTCTATTCAGGCTGTGGCAAGCAGCAGGGCTGAGACTTATTTAATGAAAGTACTTACCAATTTCATCTCCTATCTCAGGGTCTCTTTGTAATGGAATATTAAGGCTTCTAGTGGAAGAATCAGAAATACAATTAAAATATTCCCTATTTAACAGCAGCAAGAAATGTCACAAACTGAAATTAAGAGTATGCTTATATTGGTTTTAAAACAGTGAATGGAAAAGAAGTTATTAGTTCTGTGATATAAAGGCAGCATCATATTGTAATAGCATCTAAATTAAATCCATCTGTAGTGTCCTTGGGAAAAGTAGTAGAAAACAGGGAAGACTCCCTCTTTTGCCAGCAGCGCTGGAGGAGGACAGTGGCTGCCTTCCTCCCATGGGTGTGGCTGGGAGGAGAAACGGTGGTGGGGCTGCAGAAGGGAGGGTCCTCTGCGCCTCCTTGAGCATGGGCAGCATGCCAGGCTGGAGATCTCTGCACCTGCCTCTGGTGTGGAGCAGGGCAAAGAGGTGGCGTCATCTCCTTGTGCTTCAGCCTCAACACTGCAATGGGTTTGGCCACCTCATCATGGGCATGTCTTGGCCACTGGTGACAAGGGAGTCAGTAAGAGGAGGGACAGAGACTGTTCCCCCCCCACACACCTCCCCAGACTTCCGCATCTCATTGTCCAAAGGGTACAGGATGCTCTGATATCTGAGCAGAAACAACTGAAATGCTGTTGTACATTTCTTCCTGCCTGGGAATGACTGCGGGATGGGAAGAAATACAGCAGGGATGTGACCTTGTTTAAGGTGTGGTGGAGGCAGAGGGATAGCAGGCAACCATGTGCATCTCCATGGATTGACTGTAACTCAAGTGAGTCAGGACATGACTAGCAGTACAGACAAGCCCAGTCTAAAAGCTGAATAAGCACACAAGTGCAGAGATATGCCAAGCTGCAGCTGCTTCCCTCTAAGCAAGTCTTGGGCAAAGGGCTGAGTGATGTGCTATCTTGGCACAGCTCAGGTTCGGTCCAGTTTATTTCTGCATTCATATTAAAGTATCAGCAAGTGAACAGGCTGGAGGTAAAGTAGCATTTTAATGTTTTGCATACAATAAATGATAGTCATTGCAGTTCTGCTTTGCAGCTACCTGGCCATGTATTTGACCTTCAGCCATGTTTAGAGAACAATCCTGAAGTGAGATGATTGCAGAGACACACAACATCCGAGCTTAAAGCTAACAGAAAGGCATTTCAACACCATTTGTAAATGTTGGCATACAGATGCTGATGACCTTGGAGTGAGATATAAAATCATGAATACGGATAGGCCAGTTAAATCTTTCCAAGTCAGACCACCTCTGCACTGGACTCTGCAGAGAGCTTTAGCCATGTGCCTTTCCTGTGCTTCTGGAGGAGTTACTGTGAAGCTAGTGAAGGCTGGCAGCTTGAAAGCACTGAGAAAATGGAGGTCAGGAAGGAAGCAACAGCAAAAATTGCAGTCTGGGATTTGGGGAATCTGGCTTTATTTTGTCATTTTGGAAGTGTCATCCTAGGATGTTTTTGTCTGCATCTCTACACTATAGGTATTTGAGACACCAGTGGCGTTTCTTTTTTCCTGTTCTCTTCCTGTCATGTATTGCTGGTTTTTTTGATGTGCTTATTTTTTACTAAGATCTAAATTCAGTTTCTGGAGAGAATCATTTCCTGTACAGGAGTAGCAAATAATGTTTTCTTGAACCCTTCAGCACTAAATGCATATCTCATGAATGCTGATTAATCCAGAGAACTGACTCAAAGACCCAAAGAGCTTCTTACACTCATGATAACTGGAGTACTAAAGTTGTCAACAAACTTAAGATCATAGCTGGAATTGAGAACATAGGAACTGCTGTACCAGGTTGGACTAAATCACCTTGTGGCAGTGTGCAACAAGAGATGCTTAGGGAGTAGTAAAAAAAGAGGCATGTAGTCATGTGGTATGTCAAAAGTTGGCACATCATCACCCACATAATGGTGCCTTCCCAGTATATCGGAAGATGGCACAAACCAGATGAGTGGTTTGACAGAGAATTGTCTCTGTCATATGCAGCACAACCACAAATGTTACAGCTACCCAGTCGTAGCTTCTGTGTTTGTTAATAACACTTTGCATGCCACATAACTTCTTCACTGTGAGTTTTGTCAAAGGACTGCAAAGGATTTTGAAAGTACAGGAGTCCTGTCAGCTGCAGTAGAAATGAGCCAGCCTCAATGGGGAAAACCCTGCCCCTGCACGACAATCTTAGAAGTGCATTTGGAGAAGGTCAAAAATTGGCAATTGTCAACTTTATAAGTCAAACTTGTAAAGCAGACTTAAACTTTGATAAGTTACTGTTGCATTGAGTTACTGAGAAAAACAAGACACACATTAAAGAAAAAGGGGAAACTTTTTCTGTATGATCTTTAACGTTCATAAGTCTGTAAAGAACAGAGAGAATTTCAGATTATCTTGTTCTTCCCACCTCCTCTGCTTTTTGATGTCTTTTTGTGACCTGCTCTCCTTCCCTTTCATGTCTCTACTTGATGTGTTTTCGACACTGGGATTTAATTTTTGTTAAATTTAATTTCATCTAGATATGTTGCTTTCACTTGCACATTCTTTCCACTTGTTGCTTAAGTTACTCATTTCTTTCTTATGGTTGCATTTCCTAAAAATACTCTTTTGTGATGTGTCTTGGAATCCATGTTCCTTTGTTCGCAACGTCCCTTTTCCATGCAGGTCTCTACAGGCTGGGGGAGGAGTGGCTTGAGAGCTGTTTTGCAGAAAAGGATTGGGGGTGTGGGTTGATATCTGGATGAATATGAGCCAACAATGGGTCCAAATGGCCAAGAAGGCCATTGGCATCTTGGCCAGTATCAAGAATTGTGGGGCCAGCAGAATCCGGGCTGTGATCATCTCACTGTACTCAGCACTGGTGAGGCCACACCTCAAGTACTTCCTTCAGTTCTGGGCCTCTAACTTCAGAAAGGACATTGAGGTGCTGGAGTGTGTCCAGAGAGGGACAGCAAGGCTCATGAAAGGTCTAGAAAACTTGTTTTACAAGGAATGGCTGAGGCAGCTGGGTTTGTTTAGACTAGAGAAGAACAGGCTTCAGGGGTACTTCATCACTCTCTACAACTGTCTGAAGGGAGGTTGCAGTGAAGTGGGGTCTGGTCTCTTCCACTCTGCCTACAGAGAGGACAAGAGAAAATGGCCTAGAGTTGTGATGGGAGATTGAGATTAAATAAGAGAAAAAATTTCTTTACTGTTAGGGTGGTCAGGCATTGGAATAAGTTGTCCAGGAATGTGTGGAGTCACCACCCCAGAGGTGTTTACGAGGCATCTGGATCTGGTGCTGGGTGATGTGATTTAGTGCTTTAGGGGTTACAGTGGTAGTGCTGGGTGGATGGTTGGGCTTGATGATTTTAAAGGTCTCTTCCAACCTTAATGATTCTTAGATTCTATCATCTGTCTGCTATATTTGAATGAAAGACAAAGGCAATGATGGGGAGCTTTCCTGGTGCTACTTTCTTATCTTAACTGCTCACCAAGTAACAGCTAAATTCTATTTAGTGCTGCTGAATGTATTTGTTTGGTGGCTGTTATAAAGAGTGTGGGAACCTTCTGTGGCTTAAACTGAGATAATCAAGAGCAAGCGGTTAAATAATCAATGCTTCTGCTAGTCATCTCAGAAAGTAAGTTTTAGAGGGTCAGATTGGCTAAAGAAAAGTAAGTTTCTGAAGATCTATGTTGTAAAGTTCTATTGCTCCTCTCAGGAGCAAAACCTGTGAGGTTCATGTCATCTTTTACTCTCAGTGAAGTGATTTAGTATTTCACAAGAGTCCCACAGTGGGCTTGAAGGAGGTAACAGTTCTCCCTGCGATCATCATTTCACAGGTTCTATAAAGTCTGATTGGGGGCTGCCCCTCTTGAAATGAACTAAATACTCTTACCCTGAACTTTGTCTCCTGCTTGGCAGGAATTTTTCATTCGAGTGCTTGCTTTATAAACCTAACTGTGAGGAAATCTAAACAGCTCAACTCAAGCCTTTCATCTTAAAATTGGACAAAGCATATCCACCAGTGCTGTTTCTTCCAAGTTCTCTTGTTTTGATGTACTGCAGACACCAGAAGGGTACTGTAAAGTTGTTCAGAAGTGCTTAAAAACATAGGATGTACTCCAAAGAGATTATTGGCTTGTAGAAGGTGAGGTTATATAGAAGAGCACTGCAAGAGAGTGATATTCCCATTTCTTCAGTTAAGCAATTCAGGGCCAAAAGACTACTTAGATTATTTCCCCACCACACCCTTCCCCCTTGTCTCATCCATTTTTTTCTATTCTGCCTTTTGGCATAGGACACAATGACTTCGGCCTCTTGGCTAGGTGATAACATCACACAGCCTTCCCTGCAGAGGCCTCCCTTGGTGGAAAAAACCCACCTTAAATTTCAGTCCCAGTAAAGATAAAGAAAACTAATAAGAAAACAAACTAACCCCAAACCATCAAAACCACAAAAAAACAAGAAAAGAAACCAAATCATCATCCTCATCCCTCCAGCAAAAAACAAACAAAAATAACCAACTAAAACATACTGTTAATTCTTTCTGAGGTGTAACACATTCAAAAGCAAAATCTAAACAGTGGTACTGAAACAATGAGTATGTCAAAAGAAATGGTAATTTTGTGATCTCCGCATTGAGCATGCCCATGCATCTGTTCTGCACCTAACTGAAAGTTATGTAGATAAAGGTTTCTTGGGTTTTTTTAATCTTACTCAAAAAAAAAGTTTAATGCTTGAAATGTATATTTTTTAAGATTTGCTTCCTCTGTTGCAGTTACCAGGCAATGCTGCTGATTTTTTTTTTTTATCATGTATTTTGGTGTACTCAGCTTCTGTGACTGGGGATGAATGCACTTGTCTTATAAATTTTAAGCTAATTTCATAATTTTGAAACTTGATTAATGGGGGAGTTTTCTGTGTATAAGAGCTCACTGAAATTGAATTGTTGTTGTTGAAAAGGTGGTGAACAGTTGGTATTCTGAGTACTAGAGCCAGTAATGCTTCAAGTGGCAGTTTGCTGATGAACTGGCACATTCCTGGACAGTCCTTAAACTAGGTCCTAGCGAAGACTGTGGAGATGCATGATGGTTTTTATTATTTTTAGAAAGGGAATCTGAAGCTTTTCAGTGGTAGAATTTGGCGGTTCAGAAGAGAGGAGAGTGTTGGGAGAATGAAGAAATGTCTTTAAAATGTTCTTCCAGAGACTGGTTTCTGCACTTTCTGATGGGCAGCTGAGATGCTGCTAACGTGACTTTTTGTGTTTCTCTTGTCTGGGGATCTTTTTTCTCTTTTTCTAATTTAATGTCAAGTTCCCAGCTTGGCCTAGTGTAACAGGAAGCAATGTCAAAACCAATTCATTTATGCTCCCTTATGATGGTCTCCATATTGAGGCATTCTGTGGTTACTACACAGTTAGTTCTTTCTCTTGATATTAAGTTAATAGTTGAACAGTTTTTACTATCCCATCTGGTTTCTGTTAACTACCAATTTTGTTGTTACTTGTCTTCAGTTTCTCACTTGATGTCTAATGGAAAATCAGTATTTTATGACTTGCTGGGGTACTTATTTATCTCAACTGACGGTCAGTGGTTAATATTAGGATGCTGCCATGTAATGACACTCTTCCCCAAGGAAGTATTTGTCTGTCTCAAAGGTGTCAGATTAGTTTGGAGAGCCAAATGTAATACCTTAGGCTATTTGAGGCACCACCTCTACTTTCAAATCCAGGCTGGGCCATCTTGGTTAGAGTAATAATCCCTGTGTTTTCTTTCTGCATTGTTCAGGAACTCTGCTTCTGCAATTTTACTTTTTTTTTGATATGTCCCTCTCCCGTAATTGTGGCCCTGCACCCACACTGGTCTTTGTGAGAGTACTGACTGCGTGTTGTTCTCCCTAAAAATATCGCTTGTTTCAAGTGAAATTAGTCTCCTGAGTTCTGTTGGCTTTTCATTTCCCAGGTTACAGTTAAGGGCCAGAGTAGGAGTTGACTTAGTGATCATCTGTGCTGCAGTCTGATGCAGTTACTACAGCTGGACAGAAACTCAGATTTAAGAAACATGAGCTTAGCTGCAGTCAGTATCCCTGAACTGGCTTTGTGTACAAAGCTTGGGAGCTGCTGGTTTCTAAGGGACAGTGGTTTGTAACTGTCCCTGTTGTTTTTCATCAGTCTTAAAGTGATGACAAGTTGTTATGACAATACGTCATCATTGCCACATCAGCTTTTCAACTGGAAGCATTTTCATAATTAAAAGACATTTTCTCACTACTTTTCTTAACGCAAGGGTAGGAGAGCTATAAGCCTAAGCTGTACTTCGAAGGCTCGTGATTTACCAAAATACCTGTATTTAAATGGCAAACACACAGTAGGCAGGCAAAAGAAAAAAATCTCAGTCCATAAAGCTTGTTTTGATAGAAAAACTTTCACTCACTGTGTGAGGCATGGAGTTTTGTGTTGGTATTTTGCGCCATGGTTTTCATGACATACCTGTGGCATTTAAACAAATTACAACCCTATCAAAGCTCTTAATTAGGCATTGGGCATTTTCTCTTCTGCAAGAAATGTTGTATTAAATGTAAAGAGGAGTTGAAGAGTGGTACCAGGACCAAACCAGTTTCTCAGTAAGGTTGCCTTAACCTACACAATGTGGTTTAAAAAGGACACCATTCCTCCTAATAAACTGTAAGCACCAGTGTTATGGATAATGAGAAACGTAGCTTATTACAAGAAGCCATTTCTATAAACCTTTCTTCTCTGTCTCCCTCAGCTGTACTGGAGCAAAGCCCTTTTAGAGGTAAGATTGAGACTATCACCTGGTTACCTGGCATAAAGTACATAGCTGTCCTATGTGGAGAGGAACAGACTTAGGACAATGTATGTGATACTTGAAGAAAGGCAGTCTTTTTAAAAATCAAATAGGACAGAGGCCAAATTCATATTGAAAAATCAAGCTAGGTAAATGCAGTGATAATCTGACCCAAATGCAGATTTTTGTCTTTTATTTCAGTCTTTTGATCAAGAAACTCTGTATCCTACAAAATTATAATACTATTATGGCAGATGACAACTGGAAAAACTTAGTGGTGGGAGCTGAGGTTCTTCTGTGAAAGGATTTCTGAGATGCAGCAGTTGTAGGATGGATGTTTTAACAGTCTCATTTCTGCAGCCCATTTATCTCAAAGTTGAGTAAAGTACAACAGGGACAAGAATATTTCTTGGGTGGGTGCAGTTGGAAAGGAACTCTGCATTCTCCCTTGCTATCTGATAGTCTCCCCCTAGCCCATGAAAAAGCTTATGAATCAGGCTCTTCAGTCTAGTTTTTCTTGATGCTTCAAACCATTAAAGGTTTGTGGAAATTGTCTGTCGTCAGAAGACCAATGTTTCTCAACCAAAATTCAAAAAAGAAATGTAAGAGACATCCTGTTGTTAGACAAATCAAAACAAAAAATTAGGGGTAGAGGAGGATTATTTATTTTTTTTTTCTTCCTCAGTTGTATTGCAGATTCTATTGCTTTTTTGGTCTGTCCTCCTTTCCCTTTTTTGCTCTTTGGCTTTTTATTTAAAAGAGTTTTCACTTCTGCAATGCTATGCCATGTAGCAGCTGCTTTTGATTTGCAGAAGCACAACTAGAAGCCTTCTCACATGTCTAACTCCAGGGAAGATGTTCACATGCTTTTCACTGAAAGGAAATGAAGGGTGAACACAGATACATCTGAGATGAAAACAGAGCATCTGCAATTGCAAGAAGTGTGAATTTAACAAGAAGGAAACATGGGCTCCTGATCAGCAGTGGGAAGAAAATCTGCTCATTGTAATGTGAGCATTTTTGCAAGTTGTCTTCTTCTTTACCATTTTTGGATGTGAACCACTTTTACCTGTCAGTGCTTTTTAGAGGTGATCTCTGACTCTGTCCCATTCTTTTCAGCTGAGCTTTGGGGAAGGTTTAGTGTCCAAGGCCATGGAGGTCTGACTACAGAGAGTGCACCTCCTAGTTCCTCAGTGGTTAGCCTAACTTGTCTTTGCTGTTGTCTGCATGCAGTACAAATGAAATCAACTACCTTGTCATTAACACTGAGGTGACACTTGAAGGATTTCTCTTTCGAGAGGGTTTCTTCGTCTTAGTTTACTATAGCCCTTGATTTGACCCTGTCTTGTGCAGATTCATTCCATTAAATGAAAACAAAATGAGTTTGTGAGGTTTTTGTTGTAATATATATGTATATATGTCTGTGTATGCATTTTAATGCATTTGACGTAAATATGCCTGGCAGTGTTCCTTCTCCAGTAAAACCTCCAGTTTTTACACCGGTATCCTTTCCTCTTAGTGCCTTTTGTTGATTGCTGTAGTCATCTTTTCTTTTATTGAGTTATAAGATTTCTGAATCAGTTCCAGCCTTTTGCCATGTGTTGTATTGCTGAGCAGTGCACTGCCCTGCTCCTGAATTCTCTTCTTTCTTGAAAGCATCAGTTGAATTTGGCACAGTATTCTGATTTTTAATTACATCCAGACAGAATGTTCTAGTCATTCTAGGCCCTCCAGTATTTGTAACTCTTGTATAGTGAGATTAACTCCATATCTTTCAGGGAATAAAACCACCCTATCTGTAAGTATTCGTTAGAAGGGTATGTTGAACTGGAAGCCAAATCTAATGCTCCACTTCCAAGGAGTGTTAACTGGCAGAGAAATAAAATCCTTCTGGATTTAAAAATTATTGCAATCCTTTTTTCTAAAGCTTACAGGAGCTTCCCTTTGCACCCAGGATTAGATTTTATGAATATGACTATATTTCTATCCATTCTAGATTCTTGATATGGAATATATCTTTTGTATAGCATCCCAAATTCCGTTTCTTCCATCAAATTAAAAAATATTTCCAAGTTACTGTACGTGTGGGGAAGGATACAGGGAAAGAAAGGAGAAAAGGGCTGGTTCATATGGAAAGAGCAGTATCTTAAAAAGAATCAAGAGTGATAAAAGGCACAAGGAAAGAGAACATGCAGGTGTGATGTGAGTTAAGATGGTGCTGTGGACAGTGGTGGTGGCTGAAGATGCACTCCTGGTCACTGGTTCATTGGCTGTTCTCCTCACTGTATCTCTGCTGCTGATGGATACAAAGCAGTACTTTCTTATAGGCACTGTTTATGTGTGAGCTTTGCTGGTTTTACCCTGTCACTTTGGGAAGCAGCTTCTGTTTTTTAATCTCCATAAGCCTCTAGTCTCGCACCAAAAAATGTCCCTCCTGAAATGTAATCCTCTTACTTCAGTTACACTGCTATGCTCCAGTTATGCCCATGTGCTTGGGAGCACAGGCAGCAGGGTTTCTGAGTGTGCCAAAGGTTGGAAAAATTTAAATATCTGAGCACCTAAAGGAAGCCTAACATTTTTGGACAAGCTTGTAGATTCCCTATGTTGTGGGACCTCACTTGTGAAAAAAGAAGAAACAACCAAAAAAATCTCAAACAAAACAAACAAAAACAAAACCCCACCACAAAAAAAAACAAACAAAAAAACCCGAAACAAAATAAAACAGATTAGGCATCTTTGAACATAGATCAGTTTGGATCACGCTCAGTTTGCTTGTATGGGGGAATGAGGACATTGTGGAGCACCTTCTGCACGCTCGTGGGCTGCATGCTTAGAGAACTAAAGGTCATTATACAACCAGGGAAGTGCAATGACAATTGGAGATGAAATTTACAAGTGATGGGGACAAATAGAAAAGTTTCAGGGGTGAAATGAGATTGGTGGAGTGAAATACATCACTCTGACTTAAAGGAAGCAGTTTCTAAGAAGTAGTCAGTGTTTTGCCAGGTGGTGGGCTCTGGGAGGCAGCTCTTATCTTAAAGCAGATCCCAAAGTCTCATACTCCATGTGAAAATCAATGCCCTGACAAGATGCAGCTTGGGGGTTTACATTCTACAACCAAGAAGAATGGAGAGGAGAGCTCTTGCTTATGTTCTCCTTGCTTTGTCATGGCTTCACTGTACATGAAACCCGTCCTCTGCAAACCACACACACTGTTCGGCCACGTGCCTGTAACAGGACACAGCTGCTGGCTGTGACACAGAGCAACACCGCATACAACAGTAGTACAAACAGGGGTGAATTTCACTCAGGGCAGCATAATTTCCTTGTGCCTCAGGTTTCTCCTCTGCCAAGTAACTGCCACATTTGCCTGCTTCAGGATACTGATATCAAACTCCAGGCATGTGTTTTGCAAGAGGCTGTAAATTGCAAACCAGCCTCATCATGTCTCTTTTACAGGTATCATCTTGTTCTGCTTTTATTTTGAGCTGCTCCCTATTGCTGTTCAACACTGAGCAACTGCAGTGTTTCCTCTGGAGAGGGAATACTATTTTGAGGGAAAGGTGCTATATAAGAAAGGATGTGCACTGTGCACCAAAGTTTCAGTCCTGTAGTACAGCCTAATTTTCAGTGATAATGTGAGTGTTACCCAAATACTTTAATGTACTTAGAGAGGTCCTTCCAGTTTTCAGTCCTCTTTTTTGTGTATCAGCTTTTCTGAGCATCTGTGTAGAAAATTGACCACTTGTTCCTTTGAACTCTTGCTTTTGTTATTTACTCTTGCTTTTGTTATTTACTCTCTGTTATGCTACTTTGTTCTTAGCTGCAGGATAAGACTGCTTGTTTCACTACTTTGGGATTCTAAAGCTTGGAGTTTTAAGTGACTAGAAGATGTTTGTCTCAGTGACTTTTCACTGGAGATGAGATGTTTTCTTCACTTCCACACATTAAACAAGGGAAGCCCTACAGGGAGTATGTCCAAAGACTTTTTCCAGACCTGATACTTAAATATCTCTAACTCCCTTTTTGGAGGATTACTAAAAATTGAACTGTAAGGGTAATAGGAAACTGTCATAACTGCAGGGTGAACTGTTATCTTTTGATCAGTTGCAAGTGCATTTTCCTTTCGCTTGATTCCCATTGTTCAGGATGCTTGTTTTGTTGCAGGAATCCCTGCTCACCAGTCTCAGGTCCTTTCTGACCTAAGGAATCATTTAATCTCATCTATGAATTTCCTCCTGGATGCCAATGAAAACGCAGTGACATTTGTGACTTCCTCAAAGCACAGCATGTATGTGTAAGGAATGGTGAAAGGGAAACAAAGAGTTAAAATGCAAAAGATGATAAACATATCTAATCTTTAGCTTTTCCTTGCAAATTCACATCAGTCTTACTCATGTTTAGTAACTGTATTGAAACACAAAAACTGTGAATTTTAAATTTAGGGGAGTCTGAATGCGGGCTACAGTATTCTGGTTTGAGTCTTTGTACATTTAAGTCTCTGTGTTTCGGAGCACAGTCCAGTTGTTCATGCAAGTTGCATCCTTATCCCGTGGTACTGTCTGATCAGTCTCACTGCCTGCACTTGCAAGATGCAGCTCAGCAGCATCTAATCCTTCCCCCTGTGCTCCCGCCTTTTCCCACAGTGCTTGTTGTGCCAAATCATCTGGTTTTTCTTTTAGAGAATGCTTTGCATTTTTTTTTCTTCTGAAGGGCCCGTTTAAAACTAAAATCTAAGGGAGAATTTTGACATTTTTTAATGTCCAGATAAGCGATATTTCTTTCTTTGGCTTTTAAGAAAAATGGACTTCCAAAGCAGTAGTTACTTTTTTTTTCATCAATCTCCAGGAAGATACTTGAGCAGCCATTTCAAACTGGAAGTATGGTACTTATGTTCAGGGGTAATTTTTTCTTTTGTCTTTTTAAAACTAAGAGGAATCAGAAATAGGTTTGGGGCAGGGGGTGTGTGGACTGAGAAGTTTCAGTTCTGGATCAGAACTTTGTTGTAAAAGAATCTGTAAGCATGTGTTTGGTGCGATGCTCCAGGTATAAAAGCTTGCAAACTGAGGATCCTACCCCCAAAGGGAAACTTCTCTGCTGGATTCTAGTTCCAATGGTGAAGCTCCTCTTTCATTGTTTCAGCTTTTCTCTCAATTACAGGTGTAAAGGCTGAGAGAAAACAACCTTCTTTAAAGGTATGATTATATGTGTTTGCAGCAAGTATAAGAAAATGCTTTAATTATTTAGTGGTTCTTTGTGATGTTTTAAAAGTTACTTCAAAAAATACTAAATTATGTATTTTAAAATATATATTGTTTTCTAAACCAGCTGCAGATTTCACAGATAGCCAGTGTGATTTCTGCAGATAATGAATGTGTAGAACAGTGAGCATAGATAAGATAGAAACTGAGTTTTTAAAATCTAGCTTTCGTGGGGGTCAATTCAAAGGCAATTTGACAAAAGTCAAATTATGTGAGTTAATACACTTTTCCTGATAACTTTGATGCAATTTCCTGTGACAAAAAATGTCCTCACTCAAAGCTTTAGATAAATAAAGACAGGAGATATAAAGTGAATATGAGACTTATTTATAACCCTTTCCACTTGGGAAGTAAACTTCATAAAATGCTGTGTCAGTGCAGGAATGCAGCACTGTCCCCAGTAGGTCAGCCAGCACACTCCACAGCTGCAGTTAATTTTCTGTTTCATAGGAATAAATGACTGAAGCAGAGGAACCCAAAGAAATGAATTGCTTAATACTACTTGCATAATATCAGTACTTTAGAGCTGATGCATGTGTGTTTCCATAAAAAACTCCAAGACCGAGCAGGATTTCACTGGAACTGGAGCATGAGAGTTGCAGAAAGAGAATGAGTAAATGTCTTCAGTTAAGTGGAAAAGCTTCTGTTTCAATAGGCTAATCGCCCAGAGATTTTATTTTAGCAGAAAATGCAGACGTTCCTGGGACTGTGGTGGCAAATTTAGTTCTTACGCAGCTGCTGGCATTCGGCTCGTTCAGACACACAGAAACCTCAGCCCTCCTTAGCAGACAGTGCATGCACCGAGTTTCCCAAATGGGTGAAGAGCAGTGCTCTCCTGGAAGGCTTCTTCTCTTCAGCTGGTAGGATTTGTAAGTCTCCCATCCAGTTGCCTCAGACAGTCTTCTGCTGTATTCTAGATTTTTAGGTTTTGGGATTGGCCGCATGGAGCATCCCCTTTTCAGCTACAGGCACCATACTCTGTATTCACACCACCTGCTCAAAAAAACATCTCTTTTTTTCTTTTCCTTTTACTGTGTGTCGGCCTGCAGGTTGACGGCCCTGCTGTGGTGGGTAATGCCTGATTAATTTAGCCAACACAGCTTCATTGGCTTCAGTGTTGCACAATGTTAAGCAGTCCACAGCTGTCCCTTCCTGCACAGGGGCTCTTCAAGATGTGGATGTTCCTTTGCTTCTCTCAGATGAATGTGTAGTAAATGTGGATTTCCATGTGCAAAGGCAAACACGTTTTTCTAGTTGACTCTTAGTGCAATTTTTTCATCTCTGTTTCTCATGCCTTAAGGTAAATTAGTGTCTGTAAAACTACCTACTACCACTTGTAGCTACTGATATATTTTTCTTCTATTCAGAGTGTTGGTAGTGGCTCAGTCAGTCTTTGAGCCAGCAGTGTGCCCCAATGGCCAAGAAATACATTTAGAGTGTTAAATCCTGTGTGCTTTTTCAGCCTCTAGCATTGTGCAGATCACAGAATTTCTTGGTCACTGGGAAATGGCCGTCTTGAGTCTCTGTTGTTCACAGACAACTATGAGCAAACAGAATGCTCCTGACAGACAGACGTGTCAAAGCAGGAGATATCATACCTTGGTTTCTTCAGCTCTGAATTTTTGCAGGAGGCCCTGAAATTCACAATTGCAGAAAATGTCTGGCTGAGCCAGGCTGTAGGAGGGTGTGGTTAACAGTGGCATAGGAAGCTGAGGATGTAGCCAGGTGTTTCAAAGTACTGCCTTACCAGGTTCTTGCCATGCACTGGTACTGTAGTAGTGCAGTGATTTTTAATGCTCACAGCACCAAACAGTGCAGAACACAAGAGGGTGCCCATGAATGATGCTGTGCCCAGGAGTGGTCTTCTCCCTAGTCCCAGGTGGCCCACTGTGGGCTCACACTAGTTGGCTGCATCCCATCTCATCAGGTGAGGTTCTGTGTGAGACCCGCTGTGCTTCCTTCACAAAATGATACAAAATGCTCTCGGGTTACTGGTTAAGGTAGCCTGCTACATCTCAAGAGTTTTTGCCTTTGTTTCTGGTAGAGAAGATAGTTGGCTGTGTATGTGCTTTCCCTAGTTCTGTGGGGTTTTCTTGAGATGGAGCAGGGGAGCGGGACTTTTTTAATTTAAAAAAAGCTTAGAAGTATGTAAATGTGGCATTTACACATGCATGTTTTTTAATTTTTTTGTGGTATATAGTCAGTCAACATGTTTGTAATTCCCTGGATAATTAGTCAGGAACTCTGAAGAGTCATTTAATAAAAATCTTTATTAGCGCATTTATGCTTTAAAAGATTCCCATTCTACAGTTCAAATGCTCTGTCTTTAAAATGAAAAGTACCTTTTCCCTTAGGTGTGAATTTTTTTTCTTTCCAAAGCAGTGCTTTCTTTAAGGATGGCTGAATATGTCGCTTTTCTTAGACACTATTCTTAGTGAGTTCTCTGAACTTAAAACAAATGCTGCTAGAAATGTAATGTGATAAAAAAATCTCCAGAACATCACAATTTAGAGTCCTACAAGGATCTTGCTCTACCCAGTGTTCGGCTCAGTGAGTTTAATGGCATCTGTAGGCCCTAGTTGTTCATTTACCTAAATTTCTGTGATCATTCAACACTGAGTTTGAAATGTTTCAGGCAGATTATTTTGCTGACTGTACTAACAAAAATGCGAAGGTAAAATTTCAGGAAAAAGCAAGCTGGGCTGTGCTGACTAGGTATTGCTAAATAGATATAATATCTACAAGTGCTCTTTCAAGAGTTCTTTCGTCATGTGCTTTTAGCCATATCATGTTAAATGTTAACAAAAATACCCTGAACACTTTCCCAGCATCATTTGGGAAGTGATTTCTCTAATTTCTCTTGGGAACATTGTTTGCCCTTATGATCCAAGCAGTCAGAAATAGGTTAATAAGGAATCATGTTGCATTAAGATGTAAAGGGATGAAAAGAAGATCAAATCCTTGAGCAATATAGAAACTACTTGAAGTATCAAGCTTTCTTTGGGCAATAGACAGTTTTCTAGTGTTGTTCTAAATCTGGTTTTGGATTCAGGAGGCCTTTGTAATGTTGGCTAAGAGATTAATTGGTAATTCACTGTTTTAACAGTATACTTTGGTGGTATGAGTTGAAGATAAAAGCAGCTTTGTGGACCATGTTAGATGAGCAGAGGCAGTGATCTGGGCCCATGTGTGAGGCCTGAGTTGCAGCTGCTGTCCTACCCAAGGTGCAGGTACCAAAACATGGCCTGATTGTGCCACGGTTTGGGGTTCACAGCAAGCACTGCACCTGCAGGGCCCTGCAGACACCGGGAAAGGCCAGCTCTTCTGAGAGGCTCTGCAGGCTCCCTCTGTCTGCTGGCAGCTTGAGAAATTCCAAGTTACCAGTTGCCTAGAGGGTTTTTGAATCTGTGAATGTTTAAAATAGTCAATTGATTTGGCATATTGACATGTTTAGTGTACCAAGAGAATTCCAGCAGTTGCATTAAATGCAATTACTTCATAAAGGATAGAATGTTATTCCGTTTAATGTGTTTATAATTGCAGACTTCCTCAGTGCCTGTCTCTTTCTTTCTGTTGTTAAGTACACAAAATTGTTTGAAGTGGCATTTTTACTGTAAGCTTAATGTGTACTTGCTTCCATTATCAAGAAAGGTGTATATTTTTGGATCATGTCTTTTGTAGTTCAAATGTTTTTTTCCCTAAGGGAAGCATTCATTTTTTTGTGTTGCATCACATAAAGTCGTGCATCAATTTTAGGCAGGTCATCTGACAACAGCAAGATAAGAACATCGGTAGAACATGTTGGGTTCCAAACTGTCTTTGTCTGAAATTGGACACATGGCGTGTGCATGCAAAAAGTGTGCAAATTGATAAGATTTTAGTGAAATGTACCAGACTGATGGTCTTGTACAGAAATAAAAATTTGTACTTCCAATTAAGGCAGCCTTTGGTCATCAAGAGGAAAACATTCATCATCTTCTAGTTCAGACAGTTGAAGAAGGAAGATGGAGGTCAGATGTCCATTTTGAAATAGCAGCTGCAGATGCAGGTTATCCATGATAGGAACCACTTCACAGGGTCTTTGAAAGTAAAGCAAAGCAATGCAAAAACCCAGGAAAACGGTGTGTTGAACAAAACCATGGAGAAGAGAGGCTTTTTGAAGAGAATGCGCTTCTCACCTTATCCACCCTCTGGCTGGAGTCAAGAAAGAATCCAAGCACTCTCTTGTAGTCCTAGGACCAAACTGGCAAAGCCAAGCACAGTGCAGTACACAAGTAACCATGTCTGTTACACGTAGAGACCTGTGTGCCTGACAAATTTGCGTTGTATTGGACACATCCATGGAAATTCTGAGAGCTGCTCCTAAGGCAAGCAGGAGATGGAGCGCATGGTGTTTGTGTCCGCACTGGGGTGCAGGCATGGGCAAGAGATTCTTACTTAACTTTGACATTCTGCTGTATTTGCCTTGTTCTTTGAATTTCTTCTCAGTTCTATTCCTTGTTTGTGGTCTGCTAGCCTCCTTGACCTGTCTCCCCAGGGCCCCAAAGGGATGGCCTGTTCTTTGAATCCCTAAGTTCCTTGAACTTTGCCATTGAAGCAATTTGGTCTGTTGTCTCTTCCTTTTGTTGTCCAGTCTTTTCTGTTAAAGCCATTTGATCTCATGATTTTATATCTGTTGCTGATGTTTTCAGGCACAGCTGTAAGTTCAGTGCCTGGAATAAAGCTTGTTAATTCTCCTGTGTTTTACTTTCAGGCTTATCTTTTGCCTTCTGGTTGTTTTTCTGAGTTTGTCTCCCACTGTGTGAAGTGGCATAATGTGAATATGAATGAACAAGTTAGAGAGCTCTCTGAGTTATCTACAGTGAACTTGCTCTAGATTTTCCCCTATGATAAATCTGAAATCTTACATTGGCTTTCTACACTTAGTCATGGATTGCTGGTGGCTGGGAATCAAGTGTTTATTGATTATTATTATGTTTATTTATACTGATTATCCAGTAATAGAAGATACTGGACTAGATGCAAGGGGCATGATTTGGATTCCTATTTACACTGTGTCTCCAGAAAGGCAAAAAAAGGAAATAGGTGATGTGATTTCCATCACCCTTTTGCTTTCAAGGGTCAAGTAAACACTGCACAAGTATTTTCAAGTTAATACTCCACAAGAGCTGAGCAATAGATGCCATTAATGTTTTTTGACTAGGTGCATTATGGCATTATTTTTAATTTCATTACTCTTCTAGCCGTGTTAAAAAATCATTGATGAACCCTGATGATAGTTATTGCTCTTCCACAATGACCTGGTGACTGCCAAAGAAATAAAGATCATATTCAGATGATCAGATGCAAAGTACCGTTTCTTACTGAAGTAATTAAATGTTGAATTCTGTCAGTGACGAGATCTAGTGCTGAGAAAGCTTTTGTAACTTAACAATCCATTAGATTTGATAGGTAAAGGAAATAATTGCAAAGTGTTCTCTATTTTCTTTCCTCTCATTCTATCTACTTCAGACAGTTAAGTGCACTTGCCAATATCAGTAGCAACAATGCTTGTCCCCAGACTAAAAGCATATGTTCTCTTTAATATATATTGTTCAAGTATAGGGTTGCAGAGCAAGATTTGCAGGAATTCTTGGAAGAAGTAGTCAGGACATTTGACACAGTCATGAGACCTGAAACAGTACCTGGGTGTGCACAACTGCATGATTGTAGAACAGTGATGCATTCATGCTCTAGTCGTACGGCTCAATGGAAGAATGGAGTTTCACGTCTGACTTGCTGCTTTGCCCTGCATGGATCGGCTACACACTACTTGAGCTCCTTACCATTTCAAGCAGTTCCATTCGGTAATTCTCATCAGATCTGAGAATGAGAATTGCTGTATGAATCAGAGCATTTGTTACTTATTCATTCTCTTCTTCAGAGTTTTTTATTAAGAAAAGTAACCATTTACCCAGAAGACTTTGCTAAAATTCATTGACATGAATTGTTGATAACAGTAAGTGATTTTGCTTGATATCAATCTCATGCTTAATTTGTCATTGTAAAATGAAATTGTAATGCACAAAATGAAATGAAAATGCTTTTCAGAGTCCACATGGAGAACCACAAGTTTGCAGTGCTCTAGCCAGTCTGACCTGGTTTGTTTTTGTGTCTCTTTCGGGCTGAGACATTAGTGCTTGCCTTGTAGGGATCTCTGTCTGTGGCACTGCAGTAACACCGTCCTCAAAATAAAGTCTCTGCTCTTTGTTACTGTGATTTTAGATGGAGAATGCCTATCTTCAGATGAAGCTCTTAACCCATGTTATTATGTAAGATAATGTAACACAGAAATTGTACTGCAAAATGGGGAATATAGTGCCCTATCAGGTCACTGGTGTGTTAAAGAATTAAGACTTCAAGAAGCAAGCCTGTGCTAGGTTCACACATAGCCATTGCTGTCTTGAGGACAAAGGAGTACCATCCTCTGGTGGCCTCTGTCCTCCTTTTCCAGATGGAGGGAGAATAAAAGTCATCTTTTGCTAACCCACTGGGATCTGGCTTGCAGTTTCTTCTGCAGGCCTATGAGCAGAGATAAAGATGGCTTGAGCATTAATCATTCTTACGACGGGATTTAGGTGTGTAGTCACAGATATAACCAGAAGGCGGTTGCACAAGCTATGGAACTGATTCCTCTGTCATCTTCTATTTACCTGCCTTAATGACTGGAAACCAGAGTCTTGGAAATACTCCAAGTTATTTTACTGATGTATTTTTTACCTTTCATGTGACCAAGATACTTAAGTTATATTTCTTTAGGATGCCTGCTTGCTGATGCTGCAGTAAGTCTACAGCTAAGTTTGGAGAAAGGTCGTTTTGATTCAATGGTATTTTAAGTGGACAAGAGTAGCTATGGCTGCTCTGGCTCTCACGGTAGGAGCTGATGTATTTGGGTTCACAGGAACTCTGTGTTTGGCTCTGTGAATTATGTAGCTATTGTGCTTAGTGGAAAATGGATACATTAGGGTAGAGAATCAAGGGTAAAATAACCTGAAATGCTGAATACATGAAAGACTGTGGCAAAAAGAAGGGCAGAAGGGAGTTATCATCTTCTGATACATCTGAACTGAAAAGGCCCTGAGAGATGTCATGTGACTGAGGAATGGTGGCAGAAGGGAAAACGAGCCAGGCAAGACGGAGCAGGCAAGGTGCAGAGCCCTGAAGAAAGGCAGATGTGAGCTGAAGCTGAAACTGCTGAAGCAAGAAGGCAGCTCTGTCACTCACAGCTGTTAGCAAATTCAAGGGGAAGGTAGAAAAAGAAAGGAAAACTGGAAGGAGGATTCTGGCAATTGCAAGCAAGTGCATCCAGATGAGTGGGTAGCAGTTTTTGTGGTTTTCAGTCATTTTTCTGGAGCCACACTAGCTGCTGTGGACTTCAGAGTGGCAGCTGCCAGTGAACGGGCCAGGAGAAGTGATGAGTTGCACTTGGTAATTTTTTCCTGTCTGGGTGGGGTTTTTGTTTGTTTGTTTTTTAAACACCTGCCAGGTGGTTCTAGTTGAGGAAGATGACTTCAAAAGGCAGGACTCCCAGTATTCCATACAGAAAGACTGAATTGCTAAATGAGAGTGACACTAACTGGTGATAATTGTAGGGTCCTTGCTTGCAGATGTTGCTTTTGTATTGATCTTTCATGCAAAGCCTGATGCTTTTGCATGAGGGAAGGAGAGCTTGTTTGGAGCTGTGATTACCAACCAGAATATGTCTTACTGTACAGTGAGAACATACTAGAAATAGTCTCTGAAGGTTTTTATTTGTTGGGAGTGATAGTACCATGAAAGCTTAGTCTTGCCACTCCCATGTCAGTGTTAATTTGTGAATAAAATTCTAAAAGATCCCAAGATTAATGTACTGGTGGTAGATATAGAGTGGAAAGTGAGATGTGTTTGTTTGCCTCTTAAATAATTTTCATCCGTTTAATGTTTCTTTTCCTCATTAGTTGTGCCTGTTATTAAAATCTACTATAGTGAATTTCCTGTTGATGTTGTGGATGTACCTGTTTTGTGTGGCTAAGAAACAGAGATGTTAAAAAGCACTTAGATGCTTAGGATTCCACTAGGAATATCACAGATTCCTAAATATATGTGTGCATGCACTCTGTAGGCCTTAAGGGAATACTTTTCAAGACTGATTTTTTGTTTTAAAATGGTCACTTTTTCAATAACAAAAACAATTGTTTGCGGTCATCTGCTGACTGAAAGCTCTGATAGGTATGTTTCCAACAGTAGATGAATAAGGATAAAATGTGCATCTGTCTCTTGGAGGCTCCTGGCATCTATCAGATGAAATCATTTCTGGGAGCAGAGGCAGAGAGACAAGTTTGTGTGGCACCAGCTAAAAGTCTGTTTACTCTGCATCATCTACTGTGTTGTGCAAATACAGGTCTTGTCTTCCAGTCTGTCATGCTTATTGAATTTTAGCACATCCTTTTCAACACAGGTGCCGGTCTATGTTCAGTCATGCTCCCTTGCAAGCCTCTTCTTCAGCTAGACAGGAGTTTTGGTGGGGAGGGCATTGAGTTAACATGAAGAAACCTCTGCTCTGTTTCATTTCATCCTTGACTTTGACACCTTGGGCTGCATTTGAGACTGTCACCTGTCTTGCTTCAGGGAGACTTCTCACCCCAAGGGTTTCACTCTCCCTTGTCGCATGTAGCCTTGCTCTGTTTGCTTCCCACACATCCCTAGAAGGCCATGCACAGCCTGCTTCCCCCACACCTCACACATATGCAGTGGCAAGTCTTTATGCTTGCCAACTGGTGTTGATCTCTTTTGCTCTTAGCTTGAGAACATGTTCCTGCCTCCTTTTTTATTCCTCTGGTTTCCTGTAGCTTCAATGAACATTTTGGGGTTGTTTTTTTCCCCTGTTGCTATGGTTACACAGCCTGTGATGAAATCAGCTGGGCTCTCCCTTATGGTTGGAACCAGTTCTTAGCTGTACAGGTTCTGGCAGTAGTGCTGTCCAACATTAGTCGTTGCATAAGCATTATGTCCATATTTTTGAGGGTCTTTGTGTGTTTGTTTCTGTTCCAGGAATACTGTTACCAGTGTAACAAAAGCTCATAGTCATCTCAAAAACCAAACTCAGCCTTGCAGTATACAAATCTGGCATTCTGATAGTGGCTGATTTTTATTTTGGCCATTGGTCAAAACTAGCATGTGGTGTTCCCTAACCACTTCTTCGCTTTTCTTCAGAAACACTATTTTACTGTCTTCTAGATACTTGGATTCCTACAGGAAATTTCAGAACACTGTATTTGCTTCTTCATGTTTTTAATGAGGACATGCATTTTTTATCTGTCAACTGACATAGTGGCCAGGACTGTGTTAAGAGGCAGCTGATGGTAGGGGAAGCTGATGCTCCTTTTGTAAGCACATGCAAAAGTTATATGCCTTGGTTCCTCTTTTCTCTTCAAAAAGCATTGAAGTTGCTGTGGAGGATGCACTGTAGGAAGAAGTATCTGGTAGCACAGGGATGTCAAAAGCATGAGTGTAGCATCTGAATGCTCAGCCAGCCAGGCTGACTTCATGTGGGCTTTAGTCATTGAAGGGTCACTTGAACTGTAGCAAACCAGAGGCAGGAGATTGGTCTAGGACTCTATGTGCTGATCTAGGACTAACAGCAGTCGACTGATGGGGAATTTTTCATGTCCCTATTTGTTATAGATGTAGGACTTTGGATCTCAATTTCTGTCTGATCAGTCACTGCCCAGAAGACTAGAAGAGTGTGCTATTAATCAAAGTGTCTCTGTTAGGTTAAATTCTCTTCAGGAATAAATGTGACAGAGTTTGTTTCCTAAAATCCCAAGCAAAAAGATGCATTTCTAGAAGCCCTTACATTGCATAGAGCCCACAGGAAAAAGTACTAACTTTGCCTTTTTTTTCAGAGGGTTTAAATCTCAAACCTATTGCATCCCAGCTTTACAAATTTAGAGGAATGTAGATCTGTAACTGAATGTTACAACTTGCTCTGTTTGTAGTACTTGTTTAGGAAAAAGTATTTTTCATTGGATTTTATTCTGAAAAGTTTTTGCAAAGCAATTTCCAGAGTCTTCCAAGTGAAGCAACTCTGTCCAGTTACAGTTACGGTAAACGCATGTTCAGGAACTGGGTATCCATAAAGGATGAAATATCTTGCTGAAACCTACAGTTAATTTTTGAAGGAGATAAGATAGTCATCCTTATGCGTCAGGGTCTGCGCACTGAAAAGTGAGTAACAGATACAGTCATCACTAATTTCATTTTTGAGAATTGCGGCTTCCACATTTCCATCTTGTATATTTCCAGTTTAATTCCAAGTTCTGTATTAAAAGAAAGTTCCTCAATAATTCTGCCCTGTATCGTGAACTGACGTGCATGAGGTTATTCACAATTGTTTCCAGACATCACTATGATATTTTTGTTTTTCATTAAGCAGGAGCTTTCGGCTTTAGTCGCTGAATGTTTGCCTTTAAATGTAGATGAAGCAGGTCTTCATGATACTGAGAAGTATCCTTTCCAAAATAGATGCCATCTGAGTAAAGGGCTTTACACTACCCTCAGAGAAAAGAAATAATTATTTTAGTATTTGTCAGTTTGTACATGTGTTGCCTGTATGATTTTCTGCAAGGTAATATCTTGTTAAACAAACAAAGCAATTCAGTGATTACTGTAAATCAGGCTAATGTCAATGGAAGCAACATCTTTAAAAGCCCCAGATGTAAGACTTTCTCCATGGAATTTGGTTTCTAATGCCAACTTTCAAATATTTTCATAACTGTGACTTGTTGCTGCAGTGATCCTGTTCTTGCTCTTTCAGAATGAGAAGGCTTTGGGGCATTCCGTGAGCCGCTCTAGTAACATCTCAAAGGTATGTTGCTCGATGTAATTCAGTCTTCAATAAACTTGGGGATACTGGGATTTCTTTCCTTTCAAAATTGGGTGATACATGTGATGATGTGACCAGTAGAAAATGCTTTTTATGCCTGTCATTGATAGTCACTCCTGAAACATTAGAACTCTGGTGTTTTGCAGACTCTATTTACAGGTCAAATGAAATGGAAGCTACAGTAGGTTTTCTCTTTCACACTGTCAGCCTCCTTAGCTTGATAGGAGCAAGATAGATGACAGATGCCTGAGATCTTATCTTGGAGGGAAAGTGGCTCCAAAAACATCACAGAAGTATGTTTTAGAAGATCAAGCTGTGTAAGATATGTATAGCTGTGCATCCCACAATATGTGTAGGATATGAGGTCAAATGGTATTCTACTGTCACTTCAACACCAAATTATTTTTAAGTGCCATGAGCTTGTTATCAGGACATGATGATATAAGTATTTTTAAATGTTTGGTTTTACAGACCCTGGTCATGTAAGGCAAGCATGGTGCTCCACCCATTGTAGTCACTCTTCAGCATAGCCAATGGGCACGTCCAAAACATAATTGCTTTGTTATGCCATTAGGAAAAAGATATCTTCTGTCCAAGATAATTAGTACAATACATACCCTACTTCTGCATTGCAAATGAGATTTTTTATTAGCTGTAAGGCTAACAACATTTTGCTTACACTAGAACAATTGCTTGAAGCCTTCATGCAAGCAAGGCTGTGCTGGTTAAACAGTGTTTTTCATGGGGTGCATAAGCTTCAGCTCTTCGTTGCCATAGTTTAAGTGGCTGCTTGTAGTTACTTTTAATGAAAGACTGAGTCATTATGGCTGCAACATAATAAGTATTGTGAGTACTTCTGGATCTAGGGAACTGTTCATGACTATCTCCTGCCAAGGAGACAGTGTATATAATACAATAAATCATATAAATAAATCATATAAAACATAATATATGGTTTATATGCACACAGACAACTTTTACTTTGGAGCTGAAAGATAGGATTACTGGGTGTCCTAAACAATGAGCAGGGCAACTGCCCCATGCACAAGGTATTGGCCCAGCTGTAGGTATTGTTATCATGGCTTGATGAGAGATCATTTTGCATTTGGCATCAGAAAATGTCCCTTCATATAAGGGATTTTGAAATAAAAACTGTGTGAGTATAAATTCTCATGTGAGTTTTTATAAAATGGGACTATGCTTGATCCTTTTTTGCCCTGGTTCTTACCTTCTTAGTGATCCTTAATTGGATTTTCAGGTTTTGTTCAGCAGAGATAGCAGTTTTGCCATTAAGTATCATTGTACTTTTCCCAGAGTGTCTCAAATCACCACAAACCTTTTGGCAGCAGCACTTTGGTGCTCATACGAATCTGCACAGTTCATTCTTAATTCATCAAGAAGTGATAGTGTGGCAGTGCTGTGGGAAGGACCTTGCACTCTCGCAAAGCTCTCCCTGGGAGTGCTGGCAAGTGAGACATCAATGTTTACATTCATCTTGAAATGCTGAAACGTTCAACATGACTGCTGTGTGTTGCAAAAGCTAAGTTCTTGAGGAGATCAAAAGTCAGTCTTGCCAGTTTAATGGAGGAGACTTCTTGATTGCAAAGTGAGCTTCCCAGAGGTGTTGATGTTCTTACTGCTTCTCTGTCACCTCTGTCTGATCCATTCCATGCACCTTCTTTGCTCTGGAGATCAGTTCAAACAAGGGCAGAGAGCAAAAGTCCCATTTGTGAAATCAGCCCTTTATTTGCCTACATGTCTGAATGCTGCCTTGTGCATCCCGGCAGTTCAGTGCTAAACTGCAACAATTATATTGTGGTTGACAGGTGTTTTGGCTGTTGTAAGTGATTTCAAGTGACAAATCAATAAAGATTGTAGTAGTGGAGTGCTGCATGGAAGCTTAAGCACGTGGAAAATTTTCTTTAATTGTGAGTTTTAATAGGAAAGTCCCTTTTTTTGTTCTTCAGAATACCATAGCAACCTGGCCAATAAGGCAGATTGGATATATGTAAAGGAATAAGTATGGAAATGCTTGGCTGTCTATGTAGCCCTTTCTGAAATCCACAGAACTTGTTGATCCTACACCGTTTTAAGAGGAGCTTTTCAACCAAAATTGGGTTAAATCAATTACATGCTGCATTTCCAGATGTGTTGAAGTGTGTGCACGTGTGTGTGTACAGAAATAGTGGTCATGCTTTCTGCAACTGACTGTTTTAGCCATTGTTTTTCCACCCAAATCTGGTTTATAGCAGAGCAACAGAGCAAATCTGCTATAAATTCTTGCCACTGACACTTGATTCAAAGCCTTACTGGTGCTGATATACCATTACGAACCCGCTGTGATTATTACTGTGTATCTTTCCGCTGCTCTCAGTTGCACAGTGCAATTTGAGTGGAAAGGATTGAGTCAGAACTCAGCCTTTTAGCCAAGAAAGGATGCTGTGTTACTTATTGTGACCAAGGAGAGCGATGCTCATGGGCTAAAATGATCTGGCAGAGAGGCAGACAGATGGTGCTACTGAAAACATAATCAGCTGGTAGAGGTAGCAGGACCTCTCTGGATGTAGACCCCCAGTGTCAGGGCCAGGTGGAGCGGTCCCTCAGGAGAAAGGGGCAAAAGGCTGTTCTCCAAGAGGCAGATGCTAAGAGAGACAGAGGAGATGCTAGTACGTGTGGCCAGCCAAGAAAAAGCAATCACCTGAATACTTGGCATGGGATGGAGGCCAGAAAGAGCAGAAAAAGGAGCAGGGAATGAGATGTAGGAGGATCTTCATATGGTGTCACGAGGCTGTGTGCAGTATGTTGCACACTAGGGGATGTGGCGCTCCTCCAGGCCCTTCTTTGCTTTTTTGGTATTTTATTTCAAACATTCCTTTTAAATCTGCTATATGTGAATCATTTAAATTTCTGAAATCAGTATTTGTTTTGCAATTAAAAAAAAAAATTGAAGGCAGATTTAATTGATTTAGTCATGGGACTTGAACACAGCCCATTTTCCCCAACTTGCCCCGTTCAGACACATAAACAGCACTGATGCTGGTGGAAACAACCCCAGTTGGCACAAGGGAATACAGCTCAGATCCACATCTCAGCTGTTTACCCTAAGCCAGCATTTTTCCAAGCAGACACTGATTGCTGTGAAGTGCCTTCATCATACAAGCCCCACAGAGAAATAACTAAGCTTTATAGGAGTTTCACCCTCTAAATATAGAAGTTCACCCTAACACAGCTAGTCACTGAGAACAGCTGAAAGAGGGATTTTCACAGTAGTGGTAATTCATGGCCTCAGTTTATGGATAAAGGAATTGTGCTTCCAAGCAGAGGAAATGAGGTCACTTACAAAGCTGGTCTCTAAGCAGTTATTGTCAAATTAGTGGTATTGTTTACCTTTAAAGTGTCTGATATATGCTGAAACTGATGATGTGATGTCTGGAAGTACCTTCAGGTCATCTGTGTGCTGTTCTTGTCATCTGATTGCTTTGGAGGGTTGATGCTAATGTAAAGGGGAAGCACTTTGTAGTCTTTATTTTCATGGCCCTTCAAGGGATAAACTTTGAAAATGCTAATACTGGGATCATAGTAAAGGAATCAAAAGTGAACTCCTTAAAAAATGTAAATGCTTTGTCTTTTCTGAAGACCTGTATAGTTTTATCTTTTGAGCAGAAGCACACTGTAAAGTATTAGATTATTCTTAGGCTGAATAGCAGCCAGTGCAGACACAAAGTGGTAGCCTAAGCTTGCTATAAATTTTAAATCCATTTAGGCTGTTCATCAGCTTGGAACAGATTTAGAAAAGCATATGAATATACACGTCCGCTGTTGCCTGAAGCTTTAATGGATTCAGTGAGCATTTGTCTGGAGAAAAGTAGTCCAGGTTTTTCAGTTGCAGAGCTTAGCTATCCTGTAGTCTATCAGATGACCAAGGCTTACTGAAAAGAACTGTTTCTCAGAGGTGTTCTGTTCAGGTACGTGAGCCTGGGGGTAGAGAAACACATGTTGCTTAAAAAAAAACCTTCTACTGAGTTCCTGGGAAAAGGAAAAGACATGAAATATTGGATAGTGTGAAGATGAAAGTATACTCTTTCCCCAAGTACAACAGCAAGTAATCTCATGCTGGAGCACAGTGCAGTCATGTTTGTAAGGGATGTGATAGTCTACCTGTGCTGTGAAAAATTCCCTCTCCTGGGGCTGCATGCTTTCTTCATATAGGTATGAGGGCACATCATTAAGGAGGAACCTGCAGGGGTTTCCTTTCCTCTTTTGTTCCCTCAGTCCATTCAAGGTATTTTGAGGAAGATTTTTAAAGACAAAAAGCTATATGTAGTTTTTTATTCCTCTACCTGCAGAACCTGTGCAGTTGTTCCTGGGTTTAGTCAATATTAACCCTGTGTTATAGGCAAGTTGTATTATTCTTGTGCAGATTTTGAAGGGATGGATAGTCTCCTTTCTCTAGTAATTTTAGCTCTGGAATCTGTAGAGAAAGTTCCTGAGAGAATCCTCCTTTTGATTTCTTTAGAAATAATAAGGGAACGCTGACTTCAGCTTTGCTTCTAGTTGCTAGATACAGTTTTAATTATAGTCATATACATTATATAAAGTATGGAAGAATTCTTCCAGCAGCTGACTGCTGGTTCCTATCAAATTGTTGCCAGAATTACATGGTGGAGTTGATCATCCTAAAATTTTCAGATGCCTCTTTCCCATATCTCCCCTATAGTTTTTTTAACCACTCTCCATTTTAATAATTTATCTTATCCCTCTCTAAAGACACTGGATTTTAATATGCATGGGAAGTCAGTATGGCATGAATCTGGTAGGGGGAACTTACTGGAGAAGATCAGAAGTTGCTGATGGTTGGTCCTGCCATGTTGGTATAGAAGCTTTCAAAAGCAGCCTGTCAGCAGGGCTGTCTGCCCGTCACATCCCCCAGTCTGTCCATAGGTGGCCTGTTCTGCCTATCTCAGGTGTCAGGTTTGTACACTTTGGTCTCCCTGCAGTGCTGCCTTGGCATGCTGGCACTGCTGGAGGCCTCCTTTGGCGCGTGTGAAATGACACAACCGCATCTACTGTACTGGTGCACTTCAGAGACTGTACAACTGCACTTTAGCAAGAGCTGTCAGCCAGCACGTACCTGGAATACTGTACTTGCTGAAAGTACTCGGGAGTGCATAAGATAAAGGCAAGCCCATAGTCAAAATGCCAGGTTGAAATTTGAGTTGTGGAGTGCTTCGCTCCATGCTCTGTTGCTAAATTTGAATTTGCCTGAAGCTCCTTGTTCTGAAGTTCCTCCTGATAAAAGATTTAAATTTGACTTGCTTTTCACTCTTTGTCTGCACAAAAGTGAGTTGTGTTCTGTTACGAAATGTGTATAGTTCTTAGTATATTAGTTCCAGATCCTTAGCTGAGACTTCTGGATGTTTTTGTAGCACAAGTAATAGGGTCACAGTATTGTTCCTAATCATGTGGCACCTAGAAATTAGAGAGTTTGCATGTGTGGGGGAAAAACCTTTCTTTGTTTCCTGGAGACTTCCAATCAGTTGAAAAATTCTACAGGAGTTGTTTCTAATTTTTTACCTTTAATGAATAATTTAATAAAGTTTTTAGAATGTGACAGGCCCTGTTCTTTAAAATTAGATGTAATTGCTATTACTGAAGTGCAGCCCAGAGTGGGACAACAGCAACTATATCCAGAAGTGTCAGCTCAGATAAGCAGGTTATCTTGAAATATACCCAAGCCCATCGGCATGTTCACTATGGCTCACTTCAAAGATGCCTTTATTTTCTTAGACAGGGTGAGTTTTTTTGGGTTTTGGTGTGTAGCATGTAATCAGAAGTATGTAATAAGAAAAGGCTGAGTTCTCTCACCAATACATAAGACTGTTCATGTGGAGACAGAATGAGAACATATATGTGTATATATGCATGGACACTGCGTATATGCATATTAAAAATGTGTATGTTCCTGCTGGCAACCCTTCAGAGAACTGTAGGAATTCTAGGAAGTGTTACCTTCAAAATTGCTGCGATTGTCTGAATACCAGTGCAGAAGGCCATGCTGTGACCTTGCTGAATTGCGTTAGATGGGAATGTCAATATACACAATTAACTAACTATTGACCTTTAGTACTGAGCTATTTTAGGCAACCAGTCTGGCTGTACAGAGTAACTTACAAGCACATGGCTCCAAGGCTCCTCACTGGAGGTGATATTGCTCCGTGGGAAGGGCATGACAGAGTTTCAGGCAGTGATTATGGGGTCAGAAGGGTCAAATTCAGGCTGTCAAGGCTTAGGCTACATGTCACGTATGAACATGGCAGAAATCTCCTATGAGAAGGAGTTCTCTAAAACCTACTGCTGCTATTGCCATCATAAATAGCCAGTTTGGCCAAAGGTGCTGCTACCTGGGAGGCTGCTGCTGGGGGATTAAGGATGGTGGTGTGTGCCAGAACCTAGAGTGGAGAAGGCTTTGACTGCTTATTTTCCGAACTTCTTCAGAGCTGAGCTCTATGTGGGAGCAGCATCAGAGCTCCAAGATAGCTGGATCTGCCTGTTGCATTCACCCATCACTGCCTCTTCTTTGCTCTCTTCTGTCCCGAGGCTGCCTGTATTCTTTTCTGTGGCACCTCTCTGCCTGAAAGCTGCTGTGTCTGAATCAGTAGACCCAGGTGAGCTGGGAGGCCTGGCCAGCAGCAGTGATGTGTAACCCTGCTTCTAGATCCGGCAGAACTTGGTGCTTGGGCTTTTGGCAGCAGCTTGCATTTTACTATGCTCTTGTCAGGGAGCTGTGCTTCACTGTTAGAGACTCGTTGCTGTCACTGACTGACATTCCTAGGGAAGCAATTGCATTAATGCAATGGTTCATTTTTACCTCACCTCATTATCCCACTCTAAGTTGCAGTGCAGCTCTGCAAAGTTTCATGAGCAAAAGCATGGGATGGAAGGACAGACTGAGTGACTGGAGGCTCATTGAACCATGGCTTTTGGTGGTAGCCACAGCTTGCATTCCTTTGAACCAAGGGTGAGGCATAACTTCCTCCAGTTATATGTTGTTCCTTTTTGTGGTGCCTATCCAAGTGTGTTAATTTCTGTTCATATCTTGGTTGCACTTCTATTGTGTATGAAAACAGAGAAAAGTACCTTTTGTTCTGAAGCAGAAAGATGGGGGGGAAAGGAAATGTGCCTCAAGTACTGAGATTCTGCAAGCCACCCTGAACAGTACTGGCATCTAGAAACAGAATACTAAGCTTGAAATGCAAATGAAAATCCACAATTTCTTTTTAGTCCCAGCCTTTTGATTTCCCAAGTGGCACGACTTTTAACATTCTTGGTACCAGACAACTGGATCAAGAAACCAGTAACATGATTTTGGAAGGTAAATTTTGGATTATTGTTTCTAGTTCATCTGCTATTAGACTGACACATCATATATTCTGCTGTTCTTTTTTAGAAGAGTTCATTGCTGAACTGAAGCAGCTGAGAAATTGGATTCATTCTTAGCAGGTTACCTTCTGTGATTTGCTCATACCATAAAACCTGAGACAGATTTATTAATTGATTTGTGACTTCACTTCCAACGATACATAACTCTGTCTCCATGGCAGAATGCAACATGCTGTTTTACTGGTTTAAAATATTGTTTTTAGAAGATTACTTAATATGTCTTTTAAATTTTTATTATTTAAGTTTTATTAATTTTCATTTGCAGAGTGAAACAGTTTATCAGTAAATTAGTGTCAGATCTTTCATTAAATTCTCAGACTTTGAGTTAAAAAGGAAGTTACTGCACAAACCCTTATACAAGGCTCTGAAGTCAGGTGTACCTGCTTTTAGGAGAGGTTAAGCATCAAAGAACAAATTTCTAACAAATACCTGAATTCATATCACTGCATGATCAGAATCCTGTATCATTAGCATGTGCAAGTGGTGTAAAATGTAAAGAACTGTAGTTTCCAGGATAGAGCCAGTAATTGATCTTTGTCTTTAATTTGTTTTGTCTCAGTCATTACATAATTCAGTTTGCTTTCTGGCCCAAGGTTATTTCACTGGGTTTTATCCTATACATGTACCCAGCTTTGGGTAAGATGGGAAATAAGTTCCAATGTGTTACTAAGGGTTAAGAGGTGTGTGTCTGAGTCTTGGCCGAGGCTTGCCTTTGATTCCTGCAGACCCAGCTGTAAATGGATACCTGTTTTTTCAGTGTCTGTGCCCCTGAGGCATCCGAATGTGAGGGCAGATTCATTGCTGTCTATAGTGCTGTTGACTAGAGAAATAAAACCTTAAATGATGAGTTCTGTGACA
This sequence comes from Donacobius atricapilla, assembly GCA_013397315.1. Classification (NCBI taxonomy): domain Eukaryota; kingdom Metazoa; phylum Chordata; class Aves; order Passeriformes; family Mimidae; genus Donacobius; species Donacobius atricapilla. The sequence continues at coordinate 1,110,969 of WBMY01010284.1, forward strand.
AGGAAGGTGATTGTTTTATCTGTATTTATAAAGTAGCATGTGTATGTATCTTCTCTCACAGAGAAATAAGAGTATAATGTGTGATAGGGAGCCTTGGTTTTGCTATGACAGTATAAAAGTGTGTGGCAGGCTTGTTTAAATATACAATAGGGGCTTTTAATAAATTAAGTATAGAATTGACAGGTCCCAAGACAGACACAGTGTATGTTGCAGCGTGATCAAAGCAGTGATGACTGAGCAGCTCTGGTGTCTGAAGCTGAAGCACAGGGCTGGGCGCAGCGTGCTTCTGTGGCAGCACACCTTTTGTCACCTGAGGTCTCCCTGGTCTGGCTGTCTGCATTTGCCTGACCCAGGTCTCTGCTGGCAGTGCTGATTTCTGTGCAGCCCAGTATGGAACTGACATTTCTGTTGTTCTGCTGATTGCATTGTTCTTTCCTGGATTTCAGGCTTTGCTGTGCAGATCAAAAGAGTTGTAAACCTTCGTTTGAATTCTGAAGTGCAAACAGTGTTTTGCAACAGTGGGTGAGCAGTGCAGCCTGTCCAGCAGCTGTGGAACATGAGAGACGTAGGTTTAAACATTCTCTGTTATGAGGTTATAAATGCATATCTCCTCGCCAAAATCTCCAGGAAGAGCTGAGAAGTTCATCCAAGTGACATGCAGGATACAGAAGCAGAAAAGGTCTTTAGTAACAGCCAGTGGAGTCACAGCTGAGACAATGCTCGTTCTTAGCGCACTGGTTTTAGATTTGTCTATTAAGTGTTAAATGTGCTAAGAGCTTCACTTTATGGTTTTGAGTTCATTCAGCTAATTCTTAATTCTTCAGTTATTCTATTGCTCACTGTGCTCCTGTTGTGGCTTACAAATATGACTGCTGCCACACCTCTTCTTCAGGTGGATGGAAGATCCTGTTCAAGTAAGAGCGGGATGAAAGGCCTCAGAAAGTACTTCAGAGAATGGTCTGGGTTGGCAAATGGTGCTCATGTGCTAATAAGGGATATAAGTGCTCAGGTTGTGTTATTGTTACTGAATTACTGATGGTTCTGTTTTGTGAAGAAAACCCCAAGCCTCTAATACCTTGCCATCATTGTTAGAGGAAGGATTAGCTATTACATGATAGCTAAATTCCAACTAGTTTATACACATACTTCCATCTAATTATTCTAATTACTGTAGCATTGCTCATTTCCTGAGCTATTGTTCTGTGCAGAGTTTGACAGCTGGCAGGTTCCGCTCCAGAGATGTCTGCATTTGACCTTGGGGTAAAATATTTCTGTTCTGATCACTACTTCTCCAGGGATGAGACTATGTGACCTTTCTCGCATTTAACAGTAAAGTCACTTTCTTGGAACTAGCCCTTGAGTATCTGCTGTAGAGTATCTGACTCCATATGCTGTGTTTCACCCTGAAGGTGACTGCTCTGCATACTGACTCCTGACTTGAGGGTTTTTTTGGTTTTTTTTAATTTCACTGCAGGCTGGAAGTCCAACCTCTGTCTCTGCCCCTCACAGCTTCTCTCGGACTTCTGTTACACCATCCAACCAGGACATCTGCAGGTAAAGTGTGCCATTTGCATGGCTGCAGTGAGGATCAGGCGAGGTTCAGATTAAGGAAAAACAAAACTGAAAAAGTATGTTTATGGGGAAGTAAATGATGTGGGGTTCCTACTTGAAGTATCCCATTTGTTTGACTCGACTGCTGTCTAACACTGCTTTGTTAAATCCTACTGACTGTTTGGCCCTGCTATGTTTGCCATTCCCACACTAGCTGTAATTCTCATTTCTTCACTCTTAATGATACATGTTCTCTTTTTTAATTGTTGTTTTTGGTTTTTTTTTTTACTTTCTGTGCTTTTATTCCACTGTTCTGCATGCAGTTCCAGTGCAGTGTTTTCTGAGTGTTGTCATCACAGTCCAGTGCAGTCTGCTGTTGTCTTGAAAAATCCGCACTGCCAGAGCCCTCTGACACAAGGGGTTACTGTGACAGTAATCTGTCAGGACACATTACATGCAGCAAAGAGAAACTCCCGTGGGCAGGATCGGGGCCACGCACTCAGGTCTGCTAAGAATGTAAAGCCCACCTGCACTCTGAAATTCTCCAAGTCCCTCAATGACGTGGACCAGAAGGCGCAGAGCACCAGCGAGTGCTTTGATTATGTGGAGCGAACACGCTCAGAAGGCAAACTGACCCCGACTCAAGAGCAGTGTTTAAGGATTAACAAATTTCACCTTAAAGAGAGGAAACCGCTGAATCTCAGGCCTCTTTCTTTTAGCAATTCTAAGCACTCCTATATCCCTTCCCTTTCCAACTACTCAAGTGCATCGGGAGGAGCAGAGAACCACAGCGCTGTTCATATCCCCCTGCTGGAGGACAAGGTGGACCATGACTCCTCAAGGAGCAAAAAACTGTTGCGTTACCTTTTTTCCTTCTCCCACACTTCCAGCATCAGCAGCCTGCATAAATTTCATGAACTGGAGAGCTATTCCAGTCACTTCCAAGCTGACAAATCCTCCAGCATGCTGGTGGAAAGCATGGACTTCTGCTCTGATGATATGGGAGATGATGACGTCTTTGAGGACAGCACCTCAGTGAAACTCAAAACAAAAGAGCAGCGAGCACCGCTCTGTTCAGTTGAGAAGGACAGTGACCTTGACTGCCCTTCCCCCCTCTCAGAAAAGTTACCCCCTCTCTCCCCTGTGTCCATATCAGGGGATACCTGCAGGTTGGTTTACCAGAGAACCACCTACCTTTTTAACCCTCCCATGTGCAGTGGTGACTGTTCTGCTTTCCCCTGCCTTTGTGCTGTTTCTGTCTCTTCATTTAGCCTGTCACCTTGCTAATACAGTATGTGTGATTTGAAGCATGCAGCTTTCTCTATGCAGTCCTGCACCCCTCTGATGCACTTAACAAGGCTACTAAGCAAAATAATTTCCTTTGGAGTCAAATAAATTCTCCTAAAATTTATTTCAGGTTTGGGGTTCTGAGATGGTATTTTTCTCTTATCAGTGCCCAAACTGGGAGTACTATGAGAGACTCAGCTACGCATCATGAAGGTCAAGCTGAACATGTCTTAGCTTTTAATAAACAATGTGTTCTCCTGAAAGCAATGCTGGTTTGGACAGAGGGTGAGAATCAGGAGGAAAACACACTGCTTAAAAATTGCTCATGAGATCATATCAGTATAGCTTTACATTTTTTTTTCCCCTCAGTTTGTATTCCACCACACTTTTTTATTTGTTATGAGCTTCCTGGTTGTCTTGGTTAAAGGGGATCTGAGCTGTTAGTAATAGGCCTGTGTGATGCCCATAGCATGAGGTTTAAAAATGATGGATGTCATTATTCCAACTACAGAGGATTAATCATTGCACAGGTGGTAGGAACAACAAGATCTGGATGGTCTTCATGGTGACTTGTCTGCAGGTTTTCCCCATCCCACATCCAAAATGTGGCTGAGGAGCAAGAGTCATCAAGTTCAGGAGTAAATGTCCAATCCCTCTACCTAGCATTTTATTATCCTAGTCTTTCTCCTCCATAACAGCACTTGCTAAAGCTGGCTTTGTTATTACTTGCCAATATTATTTGATTTCCCCCCTCATTACCACCATACCTAGTTCTGTACTGGCTTATCATCAAGATGCTGTTGTAATCCACCCACACCTTCATTTCCATTTGCCAGCTATCAGCAGGGTCACAAGAGGCAAGATGCTACACATCAGTAAGAGATTTCAGTAATAGACAGGGATGGCAGCAGGCCAGAACCTACTTCACATATGCTTAGTAACTTGTATTCATTCCCTGAGCTCCTCACCATCCCCCTTTCAATTCATGACCTCTTCCACATGGTTAGGAGTTCAAAACGCTTGATGCTACCCAAGGGTTGTGTATAAATTGAATCTGGAATCAAATGTCAGCAGCTCATAGTAACATTTTATCAGATGTCTTTGCTGTTTGCGCAGTTAGGCTGTAAGGAAAATGGGGAATTTTGCAGAACTGGTGCTTCCTTAGCAAGAGTTGGAGAAGCAAAACCATTTAGAGTAAGTGTGTTTTGGGGTTCAGATTCAGTGCTGTTGTTTTACATTGTGAATCTATCTCTTAGCAATTTGCATTGGAATTAATCATTTTTGTAAAATCCAGGCTGTCTAAATTAGTTGTTCATGATCCTGGGGTGGACTGTTTCACCATTGGTATTGGAATTTTGTTTTATTTTCTATTTCAGGCCATAGTAAATGAGTAGCTGCACCTCTCTGTCCATATTTTGTCTTGGGAAGTGCTGTCTGATCTGTTTAATTGCTATTTGCAGTTAAGTGCTATTGGTCTGGGTGAAATGTCATTTCTTGCTCCATTTTTTCTTTCAGGTACTGCATTTCTGTCAGGCTCTATGTGTGTGCCTCATCTGTGAGAAAGCAGCTGTCTAGTTAGCTGTGTCTGTGCTTAATTATTTTGTGCCTGTGAATGTGCTTGTACAGCAACTGAGTTGTTTAGTTTTAGCTACTTTGTGGAACGCATTCCTTTAATTTATATGTCTCGGGATCCTCAGTGAACATCCATGTGTGATCACAGATATTACATGGTTCTTCCACATCCTTTCTGCTTCCTCTTCTAATGAGCAGCTTTGCTTCTGATTCAGGATATGTCACTGTGAAGGAGATGATGAGAGCCCTTTGATTACCCCCTGTCACTGTACGGGAAGTCTTCATTTTGTGCACCAGGCCTGCCTGCAGCAATGGATCAAGAGCTCGGACACGCGATGCTGTGAACTGTGCAAGTATGAGTTCATCATGGAGACAAAACTGAAGCCTTTGAGAAAGGTAGGCACAGGACCTGCTTCCCCAAGGACATGCTTTGTTAAACAGAGATCCACTCTGGAACAGGCTGTGCCCACAAGCCTGCAAGCACCCATCGTGTATTTATTAAGGTTTTTGTGGCTCCTTAGTAAGTCTGGTGAGTCTTGTATAGGTACAAAAGGATTTGAATTAACACTCGCCCTGGCAAATTCAACATCACTAGAATCCAACTCTGATAACAGCTGTTATAGCCCAGCAGCTTTCTGTGGGTGTAACCACAGAAATGGTGTAAATGTGTGTATATATGTGTGTGTGTAAATATATATATATGTACATGCAACAATCTGATTTTTTCTTTAGATTTTAAAGCACAAAACTCTACAGTTATCAACATTTCTTTTAATACTGAGCTTTGTGTTACTGTTGCTTGCTTTAGTTTGTGGCTCTAAGAGCCACATAGCATTTAAGTCCTGTTCAAAAGATGAGGGTTTCACATTAAATTTACTTTAATCACACTTCTTGAATAAAATTTAGTTAAAATTTAAATCACACTTCTTGAATAAAATTTAGTTAAAATTTGTAGCTTTTCTTTTCTTTTTAAAGGATCAAACTTATTTAGTAGAAATAATACAATGTAAGTAGAAGATGTTTTCATTTTTACTTAGGCTGTGAATGACTAGGTTTTAGTTCTTTCAGGTTGCTAGAACATTTATTTTTGTTCTATAGATAAGTATCTTTCATAAATCTGGTGACTTAAAGTATAGGTGCTAAGATCAGTTTTGTGCTTCTGTCCTTGTTTTATTCTCCCACATCCTCTGAGGTTCAATGTCAGTTGTCCTTGCATCAGGATTTTGAGATGGAAGTCACTGGTATTCTTAGCACAGACAAGTCTTGCCGTATCTACCAAAGTGGAAGAGGTTAATAACAATAACCTCAGTCTGGAACTAAAATAAATGAAAGACATTAATTTCACTTATGATGAGCCTAAATCATGTCGGGTGAGAAGTTTGGACTGCAGCTATCCAAAAACTGTTATGAGAACTTGTCCAAATCCTAAAAATGACTTCTAACAGAAAATAGAGGAGATTTCAAACACTTATTTTTTTCAGAGAGATTTACTGTCTGCAAAGTGTATAGCTTAGCATGTCCAATGGTTAGGATGTCCTTTGCTCATGACTGTGATGTCCTTTGCTTATAACTGCAGATTTTGGCTTGGTAGCCCCTTGGCACAGAGTGTCTTTGTTTCTGAGCTGCAGTATTGGTCATCATAAGCTCTGTTGTCTGCGCAAACAATACTTTGCACAGCCCAACCATACGACAAGGGAGAAATTACTCTAGAGAATCCAAAGAAAGAAGAGCTGCTATAGTTGTCAGCTGACTGCTGTTTTTTTCTGTGCTCATTCTGACTGAAGTAGATGGGGAACATTTTTTGAATATTTGTGCCCTGTGGAAAAAAAAATGTTGTGCACCTTCAGAAATGAGTCACTCAACATCATTAGTTATATCTGAACAGGTCATCTGTGGGAAGCAGACAAATTGCCAGAAGGTAGGGATAGAGCCATAAATAGAAGGAGTTTACCTCTCAGATACATCTAAAGAGTCCTTTTAGAGGTTCAGCTGCAGCAAAAAGATAAGATGCCTCTGTATCTTCAACTCAGCCCTAATGGCAGCCTTTCAGTCTGGAGAAGACTGTCTGGAACTGGTGAATATGATCAGGATGGGACAAATTATAGGGCTTCTCCTTGTCTGTAGGGTAGAAATGGAATTAAATTTCCTTGGCATCTTAAGATTATATTGCAGCATTGGGCTTTCTCAAACACTTAAGTTACTAAGGGAAGAAGGTGAGTACAAAATGTGTTGTGGCTCAAATGAAGATGAGGGCAGATAAGAGAGATGCTTAATTTTAAAATGTCAATTAAGAGACATTAAATCCAAATTTTCTGCTGGTTTTTTTTTTTGTTTGTTTGTTTATTTGTTTTAAAAACACTTGAAAAGTCCAGAACTGCTGACTATTTTAAGTAGGAAATGCCACATGCTGTGTCATCAGAATAATACAGCAGGGACCTACAGATTTGAGTTTCCTCTCTGAGCTAGTGTGTAATTTGCAGAATATTTTCTCTTTTACTTTGCAGTCATCTCTCTTGAAGCAGGGAGGTGATGCAAGCTGATTTTGTGACTGTGGATCCAGCAGTTCACAGGAGGTATTGTCCAGCAGAGGAGCCCAGGCTGTGAAACAGAAAAGAGAGCTATAAATTAGTCAAAACTCAGGTCCTCCTGGCTCTGTAAAAGATTTGCAAATAGATCTAACATGATTGCTTTTTGGCAAAATAATTTGGTTAATTTGTACTTTCTATCAAAAGGCAATACCTTTGTATAGGAGCAAAAGCAATTTTCTATTTAGCATACAACATACAAAGGGAATGTTTTGTCCAGTCTTTTTCTAAAATGATTGAAAAAATACAGCTTTCTAATACAACCAGTCTAGCATGTCATTCCTGGAAGTACTCAATTCTTGTGCCATGATGAGGTTTGGATGCCCTCATAACTGGAAATGTGGCTTGGGCTAGACAAAGAGATGTGTGTGTTGGCAGCACAGAGATGATCTCAAAGTCTCTTGTCTCATGTTTCAACCATTCTCATTTCTGTGGCAGTGGAAGTAATAATTCAATGTAATGGATGATTTCAATCATACCATTTGGGTCATCCTCACCCCCTTCCACATTATGCCTCCTTTTTGAAGTCCTCTTTTTCTACAAATTATTCTATGAGACATCAGATGCACATTTTTATGCATGAGATGTTTATATGGCCCAGCATGTATCTTGTGAAAGTATGAGAAAAGCCCATCATAATCATCTTCCAAGCAGATATGATGAGGGATGTGTGTCCCACATGCAAAAAACTTTCATGGTACACATAGGGAAAATTACAGAAAAGAAATTTAAAACACAGCTTCTGGGTGTCTCAGATATGTCTGGCATATTAGAAGCATCTATAATAATTGTCTAGTTTCCTTGTATCTTTCTGCAAGTACATTGGCCTGATTTTATGGTTTTGTTTTGGGCTATATAAGTGTTATTAATAGATGCAGATCTGGGGATTTAATTTGCTGCATTCTCTCACTTAGAAAAGCTGTCACCCCCATTCTACTGTATATTCTTAGGGCATATGTGCGTAAGTGCACTTGAAAGAATGAAAATTAAGTGTGAGTGTCACTTCTATAAGTGGTGTTAAATATATGTGAAGATTGAATGAAGCCCCAGCCATGGGATTCAGAGCTCACCATGAGGTGACTTTATGCCCCCTGGTCAGCTGAATCATGTGCCACTTCCACTGTTCTGTTGAATGTCTCCCTGAGCAAGGGTACCCACTCCAGCTCATGATACTCAGCTGCATCTGTGGGTACCTGCTGTCGAGTGGGGAACACAGGAGGGAGCAGCACTGCTTGGGCCCATCTGTGCTGGAGCTGCCCCTGTGTGGGTAAGCAGGGTGTGATGACATTGTGCTGAGGCACCGGGCGGGAGCTGAGCACTCGAGTCCCCTCTGGCACCAGGGTGGCTCCTGTCACAGCAGGGTGAGCTGCCAGCCATCACACACGTGCTGTGACCAAAGCAGTGATGCCATCTGACTTCTAAAATCCTTGTTAGGAGGAAACTGGTCTCCTGCCTGGTTTTTGTTCTTATCAGTGTTCTCTTCTCATACTCCCTAGTAACTACAATAAACTGCTAATCTCTTGCTTGGTTCCTGGTTTCTTGCCAGTGGGAGAAATTGCAGATGACAGCCAGCGAGAGAAGGAAGATCATGTGCTCTGTAACATTCCATATCATTGCCATCACCTGCGTTGTGTGGTCTCTCTATGTCCTGATTGACAGGACTGCTGAAGAGATTAAACAGGGACAAACTACCGGTATGTTACTTGCTTATCTTCCCATTTATTCTCTTGGAATAATTATTTATCCAGATCGCAGAGAGGATGTGGAACGTAAGTGTTTAACTTAAACTCGTCAGCTTTTCCCTGGTGTTGGGTTGGTTTAAAAGCACAATCCTAAAATTATTTCATTAAATCAGTAAATTAACCAGTGAATTAATCTGTGGGTACTTTTAAAATCTATTTCAGGTCAATTTAGTTTGCACTTGTGAAATGCATGGATATGAGAGCTAATCCCTGTAGCCAGACAAAAAGTTGCATTGCCTCAGCAAATTTAGGTCTAAATTTGCAGTTAAGGATGTAAGCATTTGTTTGCTGCTATGACTACCTTTAAACTGGACAAAACTGGAACAGTTTTAAAAAAGAGAAGAAGTAAGAGGAACCTAAATTCAAATCTTTGAGGTAAATCAACAGGGTTTTCTTCCCACCCAGTCATCTGTGGGGTGGGTCTGTGAGAGCCATGTTAGGCTGGAAAAACTTTTGAGTGATTGCATTTGAAGCAGAAGAAATTCAAGTTGAATATTAGGACTCCAATTTGCACAACTGAGATAAGATGCATTGCGGTCTTACCAAGGGCTGCCGCCCCAGTGCGCAGGTACCTTAACTTCTTGAATAGAAGGTTTTCTTTAGTATGTCAGCAGTAATCATACCAAACTGCAATGTGTTTACTCAGGTATGCTGGGCTGCAGATTTGCAGCTGTCACAAAACTGTTCCTCAGGCAGCTGAGCCTGAAGGTAGGGATAGAGTGGATGGAAGCTGTTAGAAGGCAAGCTCTCCTTGCTTTCAGAGCACTGCATACCAACCAGACATGCAGGTGGAAAATGTTTTGCTGGTGATTAACAGTGTCTCTTAGGGAGGTAGTTGAGCATTAATACACCTGTAAATCCACAGAGCTGTTACAGTTTCTTTAGAGCAGAATCCCTTGAAATTAAAAAGTTATCCTCTCATTTCTCATTTAGGCTATAGTTGGATTGTTAACAACTTCAGTCAAGAAGCTGCTTCCAGTGAAATCTCTTAGTTTCAGTTCCATCCAACCCCATTTCTCCCATGAACAGTGAACGTTACTGGCCTTTCAAAAGTGTAAGGTTTCCATATGATAATGAAAAGGATATGTTTTCAAAGAGTTAACATCTCCAGGTTATTTTAACCAGTAAATATATTAGATCAACGTAACTAGGAGGAAGGATGTGAATATTTGGTACATATTACAGTGCTTTCTTTGCTCCTTTCATTTGGATTCTAAATCCAGGGAGTGCTGTAATGAGCTGGAGGATGCAGGAAGTGTGTGTGGATATATATTCATGTCCACACAGGGGCAAGCGTGTGCTGTCACTTCCTACAGACAGCTCACCTTTGAATCAGAGGGTCAGATATGAATCACAGGTGAGATTTCATCAGTAGTCGGGCTGCAATGCCCTTTGCATTTTTGGACTAAAATATTTTCATTCCTCCCACACTGCCATGCATTTCCAAAACAGCACCAGCCTGTATTTAGGTTAAAACTTTGAAGAGTTGGAAAGATACAATTTTATTCTCTGAAATACCTGGTAGTGGATGATTCAGCATAGTTACATATCCATCTTATGATGGCACTTATTTTAAAGAGGCTGGATGAATACGGGACCTATGTAAGCAGAACATGTATAAAATCAATAGTCTTTAATTTAAAAGTGGTTGATAGAAATGTAACAAGATCCACTGTTTAAATGTTCAAGCTAGACAAATGTAGGCAAAGTGATGGTGTCTATTTTTTAAGGACAGAGGGTAAGCTTGGAGGGCTTCAGCATCTCCAGCACTTGCAGTTTTGTATCAGAGGAGATGCTCTAGTTCAGATACAAGTTACTGGGTGTGATGCAGATAAAATTTTCCTCATCTGCATAACAAACATGTCAAGCTATATGGTAGCAATCATTCCTTTGTGTCTCCCTGTACTACTGTGTGATCACAGAATGGAACAGACTTGTTGAGTCACTGAGTTGAGTCTCTGCCATGAAGAGAAAACCATGCCATTAAATCCTTTTCATATTTTGATCCAGTCTTTGTTTACAAACAGGTGTAAAAGAACCTAACCATATTTCTGGTGGTTGCCTTGACTCTGTGATTGTACTGCATCAAGGCTCAGACACAGAAAATAAGTTGTTTTAGGTTTTTTTCCTCTGGTGGGGAAGAATGTGATATGTGAAGCAGAAGTCTGTGTGTTAGACTTGAAGAGGGGGGAAAAAAAAGCCATACAGGAAAAATTGTAAAATAGGAATAGTTTACATGGCCCAAACTCTGTGACAGTTTCCTTACAGTACATTTTTGAAAGATCCAGTTTAGTCCAGCTAAAGAAAGTCTGACTGTAGTAAATTAAGCTACTTAGAAAAAATTTGGAAACTCAACAAGACCTTTATACAAAAATACCCTCCTGGAGAGATGGTAGGATAATTTTTGGGGCCTGCTGTTTGACTGGCAGTCTCTGAGATGAATTTGATTCCTCTTTTTATTTTCTTTCTTCCAGGTATTCTAGAGTGGCCATTTTGGACTAAGCTGGTAGTTGTGGCTATTGGTTTCACTGGAGGACTTCTGTTCATGTATGTACAATGCAAGGTGTACGTACAGCTGTGGAAGAGACTTAAAGCTTATAACCGAGTAATATATGTACAAAACTGTCCAGAAACTAGCAAAAAGAATATTTTTGAAAAACCTGCACTAATGGAGCCAAACTTCGAAAGTAAAGAAATGTTTGGGGTTCACCATTCAGACACAAACTCTTCACATTACACAGAGCCAGAAGACTGTGCTGCAGAAATCCTTCATGTCTGATTGCTAGGTGGAAGGGGTGTTTCTGTATGTCCTTGAAGATTTGAATATCATTGTTTACTGCAAACTGCTCTACCTTTTTAAAATCAGCAAACAGCTGGGGGCTGGTGGATGAATTTTTTACATTTGTTTTTTTGATGGAATTTTTTTAAATCCCTTAGGCATATCTGTCAATGTCATCATGGTTGCATACCTCTTAAAATTTTGTGTCTTGTACTGGCTGATCAAAGAGCCACAGGATATTGGGCAGAATAAGCCTTGGGTTTGGTATCAAGGAAGCCACTAGTGAGCTGTCATCAACTTCATGGAGTCTGTTACTTTAGAACATAACTCTTAAGTGATTCTGGAGGATGTAGGGTTGGTTGGTTGGTTGGTTGATTGGTCTGTTCTTTATGTGTGATGAAGGTGGTTGTCCCAGACAGTGAGAGAAATGAGAGAGAGAGTTTAATCTACCACTAATACTGCCACTAACATTGTGTCTTAGGCAGCAGGTGTAAAATTTTGCTTTACGTATTGCAATGAGACTTACAAAGCATATAGCACTTTTAAAAATCTTTATTTTGTAATATGTATGTCAAATGAGAATGAAACTTGAAAGAATGTCTCATTTTTGAAACATTTCTTCATTCTTTACCCCATCTATTCTTCTGGAACATAAACCTCTTGCCTTATAAAAAAAAAGAAAATTTAAAAATTTCAGCCTGTGATTTCCAGCACATGCCCACATTATCTTACTAAACATAACACTAAAAAACTCTGCCTCTTTGGGTTTCCTTTGAGGAGCAATTTTCTTCAAAGGATATTGCACTTGTGACTTGTGTATGAGGAGTAGTGGATGTGTACAATGTTTGTTTTCAGTAGTTTCAGTGCTCTGTTTTGGGGATTGGTTTTGATTTTTTTTTCCCAACAGATCAGCCCGTCAACATACCTGCACATATACACCTGATGTAACTTTCATTCCAAACCATTGGTGAAGGGTTTGTTGCTATATTGATAAAAATGTGAGCTGTTATAGAAAAAAAGGAAACCTAGTCAATACAGCTGAAACTGGTTTTGTTTCTTTAGTGCTGTGTCATGCGTGAATTACCCAAGAATTTGATGTTGTCAGAAGAGATGCTGACATACAAGTCTAGGAAGTAAATATCACATTAAGTGGATAAATTAAAAGTACCTGCCTGATGTGGTGCACTGTGTGGTCAGAGAATAGTTTATGTCTGTGCTTTTAAATTTGGGACTGGCTTTTTAATCAGTCAGCTTTCATGCAAAGAGAGGGACAGTTTTAAAATCTGTTTGCAAGGCTTTAGACAGAGTTGCCCAAAACCTGGGGTGTCTGCAGTTGATTTGTTTGTCAGTTGGTTTCACTGCATCACTGTCCAGCTTTAAGCCCTCATTAAACCAAAGTCTCAGTGTGACTGGAGCAGAAATGAAGCCCATGAGTCAGCACATGAGGCCGCTGCATTTGAAAGCTGACTTTCCCTACCTGAGCCCTGTCTAAATCTCTGTAAAGTCAATGATGAAAATATGGCTGCTTTTTGTAGAAGTTGCCTGGACTTCTCAGGTAAAAGTTTCTGTTTACTTGTTGAGATAGTGAACTAAATTCTGAGATCTAGTTCAAGTTTCACTTAGTATTTTTGAAGTACAATTTTGGGTACATTTTTTCATAGTGAAAGCAGCTGCTTTAAGAATTCTTAAAGTACAACAGTAAGAGATCAGGGATTTTTTCCTTAAAATGTAATACTAATTTATTTCTAAATCAATATTTTAATAGAAGGCAGGGACGGGACTCTGGTAAGAGAACACTCATCCCAGTGGTTTCTAGAAGCTGTTAGAGGAAAAGCACATGTGCCTCTGTCACTTCATGCTTGAAGCTTACTGTCTGTGATCTTCATGAACAACATGGTACCTTGTTTTTGAGATGTGTTAAAACATCCAGACCTCTGGGCAGTCCTGGTGAAGCTGCACTGGCGTGGATTTGTGTACTGTACTAGCTGTCAGGATGTCCCGTGCTTAAGTGATACAGGCAGACAAACCCTGCATACCCTGCTAGTATCAGGGCAGTCTTTGTGACCGTACACATGCAGAGTTTGTTGCCTGTGCCTGCCATAATTTAAAGTGCAATTACTCAAGACCTTTCCTGAACTCTGCTGTGGGTAATCCTCTTCTGTTATGAGAACCCAGATAGTACACTGTCTTGTTTTGTTTTCTGTTTTGTTCTTGAAAGATTCACTAGATGAACTCAGGTGGGTTAAGTATCAGGTCTTGCACACCTTCATGATGTTTGTCTGAAATGCCCAAGTGCACAAGGCCTGCCTGTCTGCGAGATGCTCCCGTTACAGCTGCACGATGCACAGAATCAGCTGCTGAGCGATGCTGTGCGCGTTCTCATCCCATCTGGTGGGTGAAATGAAGATGGACAAGTCCCGGTATGAAACCTGGCTGTTCTCCAGCTCACACCTGAGAGGCTCCGGTGTGTGAGCCATGCTCTGCCATCGCCGATACAGCATACCGTAACTTGCTGGTTCTGCTTCAGTCACTGTTGTACATGACTAGGTGAAACATTGCAAAATCTCATTTGGTGTTTTGGAAGCTGCATGTGGAATGTGCCAGGTAGTGTTCAGTGTATTCAGGGTACTGAAGGTTTCCGCTGTGCCCCTGAGTAAAGGAAAATCGTCTCCAGCAAAATCACTTGGGGAAAAGTATTTGTGAATGAAAATGTTTTAGCCAGTGTTGCTGCTAACAATTCCCTTTCCCTGCAGGGCTTTTCTGAATGAAAATTAAGGCCTATTATTTAAACTCTTTATACTGCATAGGAATGCTTATATCAGGAAAAGCTGCAGAAGAGATCCATCTGTCAAGGTGTTTCATTTATGCTGGTCACACTTCTCATGTTGATTCTTGCTTGGTGTTAATGGTGGGTTTCTGGAAATGCAGCTCTCTGCTGCTGCATGGTGCCATCGAATGTTTGAGAAGGCTGAATGGTGCTTTTATTCTTCTTTCTCCTCAAGAAGATACTGTTGACTTTTTTCAGCTTCCAGCTGTTAGGCACTGATGCCAGCTCAGGTGAGCTCTGTCCTTTCTGTTCAGATGTCAGTAAGGGGAACGACCACCCCTGTTAGACCAGACTTTCCAGTACTTCCTTCTGGCAGCTTTTGAAATGACTGAAATGGAAGCCTGGTCCTTGTACCTTGGCCAAAGTTAGCTTGGGTTACCCTGGGACTTTCCTGAGACCGGAATTTAAGCAGGAGGGAGCATAGGCTTAATGCCATCTACCACAATCCTTTCCCTGGACTGCCAGAGCCTTTGCTGATATGTCCAGTGCTCCAGATAACTGACCCCATTCTATTGGTGGCGCTCCTATCCAGAAAGACACCACCTGGGCCAAGGAAATTCCCCTGCTGTGTCACATTTGATGAATCTGCCAGGTCATGAACATGCATTATGTTAGAAATACAGGAGTGTGCTGCAGAAGGTTGATCCCATGTAAGAGCTGATGAGATACTAAATTCCTGTGTATTCTCAGGACTTTTTTCAACTGTAAGCCTGTATTTTGGGAGTGACAGTGGTGTTTAAAATGTGTTCTGAAGAGATGGCCAGACGCTGGGAGAGCTCCCTCTGGTTGAGTATCATTGAGGTTGGCTTTGCTTCAGCAAGGAGGCATTCAATGAAGATTGAATGAGCCTGCGAGGGGTTAGAGAAGTAGTGGGCTTCTGTGCTGTACCTGGGAATTCCTGGGAAGCAGTTGTAACTCTGTTCAAGCCAACCCCCTGTACTGATCAGAGCACGAGTCCCACTTGGTGCTGTAAGGAAGGGGGCTGCTTGGCCTGCCACCCAAGGGAAACCTTTGAAGTGATGCATGGATGTTGCCACGCACAGGAGCTGGTTGCTTCTGCCCTGTGTGTGGCAGAGTATTGCAAAGTGGGAACCAGGTCCAAATTTCTCCTAAAGCTGACGTGTGTTAAGATCCAGATTTCTGGTGTGGTCTGCTCTGGAGTCTGGCCAGCAATGAAAGGGCGGAGGTCAGTGACTCTGGGTTGGGTCCCTCTCAGATAAGTTGAAACAGGGCAAATACAAAAGCAAAGATATTGCTGGCTGGCTTTCCTTAGTATTCGATCAGATACGCAAAGAAAATTTCTAAGTGGGACCTTTTATTTTGTGATTATTTTTTAGTTTTGAGATATTGTGGTGTCTGTATATTCCAATGAAGTACTGAAAGCACTTGTCTTTGTATAGAAGATAACTGTTTAAAAATTGCAGCTAATCTTGTATTTAGGTAAAACATTTGTAGATAGGTAATTGTATAATGTTGAAGAACTTTACACTGGCATGTGTTGTATAGTTTATACAAGACACTTCATACTTCTGCAGAATTTTTTAGTTATTAAATTTCTAGTAACTTAATGTATAGTTTTGTATCCTTTCATGTATGTTCGTTTTCTCAGTATTACCACTTGCAGACTTATTTTTAGTTTCTTAAACTGTAATTGGTTATTTGTGTGTGATACACAGGGTTATTGACTGCAGCAATAAAGTGTTTCTATAAAAACCAGAAAAACCCAAACCCATTATAGTATCCATTTTGTTTGAAAAAGCATGGAGAGAAAAATTGAACTCTCCAGTGGTTAGATGATCAAAACACAGAACTTGATGGCTCTTCAGTGTGACAGACCACTGCAAAGTAGCATCCCATGACAATTTGATGATAAAATGATCCATAATTATAAAGGCATTGTAACCATCGGAATAATTGGGCAACTCCTTCGATGCAGGTGCTTTGGCCTCAAATGCAGGAATCATGGGGAGAATTTCGTGGCTTCTGCCATGCAGGAAGTGGGGAGAGAAGATTACCATAGATCTTAAAATCTGACCTTCTGGAATCAACACTGCATGGGTCATCAAATGCTTCATGTCTGAAATCAGCATTCTCACATGCATCTGTGTTGAGAGGCAGAGCAGAGGATGCACATTGCTATGATTTTCCTCTAGGAAGAATATTAATTTTGTGTACAGAAGAGGAAATCTTTAGCAGTTTCACTAGAATATGTTTCTAGCACCAGTAGGTCAAGGAAACTGCACTGCTATGAGAGAGCTTGTTACAAAGGCAAACACAACAAAGAGCAAAGACCTGGAGAGTTGTGTCTGTAACAGACACAAGGGGGCTCAAGGAAAAGCTTTCATTTCTGTTTAAGTAGTAATTAGTTTTTAATTTTCTTTCAGGTAAGGAAGGGAAGGAAATCTTAAATCTGCAACCCTGAAGAGGTGTCTTCCATGCAAAACAAAAAGTCTCTGTCCTACATTCCCTTAGTAAAGAAAGTCTGGCTGTAGTAAATTAAGTAAATTACAAAATGTTTGGAAATCCAACAAGACCTCTATACAAAAATACCCTCCTGGAGAGATGGTAGGATAATTTCTAGAGCCTGCTGTTTGACTGGCAGTCTCTGTGATGAAAAGCTGATAAATGGTTTAAGGAACAGAGCCCGCAAAGCCATCTGGCTGCCGGTTAAAGTGTTCCTTGTCTTGGGCTCAGGCATCTCGAGTTAATTATAAATTAACTTACTTCCTCTTGTAAACCTTATTTCCATCTGAAAGAGTATTACTGTCAGTGTGTGAAGTGTGTCCATCTCAGAGGCAGGGAACAGCATTCGCTCAGCAGCATGTGGCACGTCTGTGACTCCAGGAACAGGATTTTTCATCTGATTCTCAGGAACTGGAGCTGTCTGGTGAGTAGTTACTGGCATCTGCCTGGCAGGACCAGCATGACTTTCCTCTTGGAGCAGGGCAGGAGGAGGCACTTGGGAAGCAGAAGGGAAGCATTTTGCAAGGTCCACGAATGCCTTGTGGAGGCTACAAAGGTGTTAGAAGATGCAACTCCAGCTGCTGATTCTGAAAACCAAGTCCCCTCTCAAAAGCCAGGCTCGTGCCTGCACTGCTGCAGGAACTGGGCATCTCCCATCCCACTTCCCACAACCACCCTGTGCACCAGTCTCCTGTGAGGACCCCTTCATTCCAGATTTCCCAGTCCCCAGTGTGTTACCCATCTCGTGCTGTGCTTGTCCTTTAACTTTCCTTTCAGTCTCCTTGTGCAACCCAGATTTCCTTCCTCTTGCCCCCTTCCTCACTTGACTCTGTGCCAGGCTGGCCGTGAGGGTTGTGCTAGGATATACCAAATTGGAAGCAATGTGTGGTTGATAGGAATGACCACAGTAGTACCCAAAAGCAACACTGCAAATAAAGGTCAGTGTCCCCTTGTGATCCCACTTTTTCCTGTAAATCCTCTAGGCTCCAGTCTCTGATGCGTAAGATGCTCTCTGACATTTTGGCATTGTGTTGTGTACCACAATACAGCAGAAGAAGATGATTTTTCACTCCCTTGGGATGGATTTATAACATAAGAAAATCAGGCAAGAATATCTCAGTATAGAACAAGAACTGAACAGATGAAAACTCAGTCCATCTTGGCTAGATGGAGAAAGGAAGCAGAGGAGGTTTTTAAAAAAAAAAATCAAAAGAGCCCTGGACAAAGGAAATGGGGAGAAAATTCAGTGCATTATTCAGGGTAGAATAATTGGAAATGTAATATTGCTCAGGCAGGGTTGAGTGATGGCAAACTTTAGGAATATGCTTTAAAGTGCACTCTAGGAAAAGGCAAGAATGGTGTCAGAGGGTCTGAGATCTGAAAATAGAGTAGACTTTGAGAGTATTAGGGAGATAAATGAAGTCTCAAAGGCTTTAACATCAGAGGAAGGTTTGAAATAACTGCATAAAACACCAGAAGGCTGTACAGAGCAGATGGGGGGGAAGATCACCACTCAGGGTGTGCTCATTAAATCCTGAAGCTTCAAGGAATTAGGCTTGCAATTCCTAACATTTTTAGACTGCGCTAAAACAAACCTCCCAGTCAATTTTGCTGGCACTGCCTTGCTGTGCTGGGTTGTTCTGATACTGTCTCAAAGGCAGGCCAAGCAGGCTTAGGAGAATGCCTCACTGTTAGAGCTGTAGGCTCTGGTGCTGGACAGCACGTTCCTTTGTCACGGGAAACAGTTACCCTTGTGGTTGGCAGAGGACAGGAAATGTCTTGGGCTGGTGACTTGATCCCAGCTGCAAAAGCACAGCTGTCTTGAAGAGTGTGTCATACGTCATATCTGCTTTAGTCCTGAGCATCCCAAAGTAACTCACCAAGTCCAGTTGTCCCCTTCCCACAGATAAACCAAGGTCTCTGTAGACCCTGGCTTGCCACTGCCTTTGTTCGTGTGTTTACCTTCTTGCTTTGAAAGTGCTGTATTATAAGAGAACTGATTCTAATAATGGGATTATCTAAACCAGTATTTCCTCATGCCAGCAAGTTGATGCTTTATTTTACCCCCAAACTGCTTTCAGGACTATGTTAAATTCATGGTCACATATAAGCAGTTGATGTACACCAGAGAAATCAGATGTAAATTAAATCAAACTGTTCCATTGAGCAGCCTCCTTGCAGCCCTGGACCAAATCAAGCTGTGGTAGAAGTTAGAGGTATTATTTCAAGGATTAATTTGCACCTGCCTGATACTGCGCAAGCCTCTGTCAGGACTCTACCTGTGCTGCTTGGGCTTAGGAATTTTGCAGCAGTTTTCAGTCTCCCACTGCTGTTCTTATTTCGCAGTTGTCAAATGTCTGCAGCACAAAACGATACCTAAAAAGCAGCTAGTAATGCAGCTGTATTCCCTGTCTGTGGCTTACATTTCCCATGCCTTTACTCTCCCCTCCTCTTCAGCAGTGTCACCTGCACAGCCTCAGTAATGGTTTGGGGAGGGGAATCCTGAAAGCATGTTGTCTCTCTGCCTCCCTCCTCTCCTTAAGTGCCAGAGCTGCGCAGCTACATCTGCAGAGCAAGGAGAGGATCTGCGCATTTAGGGGGAAGTGATGAGGTCAGACAGTCACAGACCCCATGGTCCTCAGGGTTGAGGGAGGTGTCCTAAAATCATATTAACTGGGATGAAGAATTCAAGGAACACCAGCTCATAAAGAAGGTAGGAGGCTCATGGGGATAGAGAGACTCTCAGCCTCTTGCAGAAAAGGTATTATTATATTACTGTATTAAGTGTTGATATAGCAGCCCTGTTGGGGGTTGTGAGAGATTCAACTGGTGCTAGAATTGCCACTGCTTGGATGGCAGAGGAAGGACACCATGCTGAGCTTTGTAACTCTGGAGTTCGTTACTGGGTGCTGAGGTGGGACAGAGGCAGTTCTACCAACATGAAGGGGGTTTTCTCCCCATTCTGGTAGATTAATATGCAATTAGCACCCCTGTGTTCCCAGCTATTAAGATCATGCCTGTCGCCCTGATTTTTTCAGCCTTCTCTTCTGTTTCACAGTTTCATGTTTTAAGTTCTTTCTCACACTCTGGTCTGTAAACACTGGCAAATGTTTATCATAACTTCAAAGTAGTTAACATTCCTGTTCTTAGAAATATGGACAGCTAATGGACAGGTGTCCTGACCAATGGGATGGGGAGAGGTATCAACCTTCTCCCCCAATCCCTGGCCTTTTTAGAGATACTAGATATTGGAGTCAGACTTTCAAATAAAGTAGAGTTTTAGTTCATACCTTCTGATCAAAGTGTGAGTGTGTGTTTGTGTGTGTGTGACGGACTGTGTCACATGCCCCTTAGTTTATTTATGTAACTTGGAAATTTCTGTAGACTCCTGCTGCTCCTCTCTGTCATTTGTTAATTGCCGCATTGTATCATTCCTCCCTACCCCAGTCTTTATTAACCTAATTCAGGAGGGCCATCTGCCTACCCCAACTGCCTGTAACCTCAGGAGAGCTGTAAGATACGTGACATCTTCACAGAACAGCACTGGCACTGCACAAAGGTAAAGAGGGACAGCAGCTGACTTCTGCTGTGAGTTTCCATGTAGTAAGTCTGAGGGATGTTTAGGTGAAGGGGAGCTGTAAGGAGTAGTGGAGTAGATGTGCCCCTCGCAGGCAGCTGTCCTGCCCTGCACTAACAGCCTGGCAGGATGGCAGGACCAGCAGCAGCTCATGTTTTAAGGACCTGGTTTCCCAGCTGCCTGCATGTGGCTGCACAGATCCTGCTGCCTTAGTGAGACCCTCTCCAAGAGAGGAGTGACGTGTTTGTGCCCAGGTGGTGCAGGGAACATTTCCTACTTCCTAAGGGAAAGGGTTGGGGGGGGTGTAAGCCTGGGCTGGGGTCTCCTTATGAGTGAAGTAATGTAATCTCTAAAGTGGTTGGGCTTGGTTTCTGTGTAACCTGCATTTTGTCTGGCTGGATTTTGACAAAGTGTTTGAAATTATGCCAAAAGTAAAAGTTATCAATAACCTTTTGAATGTGGACCTCATGATAAAAGTGTGAGAAGTGCTAAAAGAACAGACTTTAAAAGAGACATGACTGTGAAAAGGCTGGTGAGACACAACAAATACATTCCTACAACTTTCCTGTACAGGACTGAGTTTATCTCGTATTTTTTAATGCATTTATAAGAGGATTTGTAACACTATAGAGAGACTCCCAGTCACATCTTTGTACAGAAGAGCCTGAAACTGTGTGAAAACAGAACTCATCACTCAGGGGAATGGAATTATGTTCAAATGCTGCATCAGAGGTGAAATGCAAAAAAAACATGGAAACTCACTGATCAAGATTTGAACACCACTTTGTTTTATATTTGCAGTGAAAATGAAGGTGTCTGGAAAGAAGCCTTATGTATGACAAATCTGTTTTTGAAGCCCTTGATATGCTGAAAGGGTTTCAGATATCTTTCAATGAAGGCTGTGAACTTAAATTTAGAAACTTTAGGACTAACAGCTCTTGTGCAAAAATGAAGCGGAACTGTGAGTTCTTCGAAATCTTATGTAAAAGGAAGGGGAAAGCAAGGAAGATGTTTCTGGGTTTGTGGTACACTTCTATGTGGTAACATTGTCCATGGAAGTGATCACAGTGCAGTCACAAAGATCCCTTGCTGCTTAAATCTCAGGAGAAGTCAGATCTCCGGGCTGGGATTCTGCAGCTACCTCAGGTGGGTCATGCAACAGTTGGCCATTTTGTGCTTCTGTTTATTATTTAAATAGTAGCAGCAGACTAGAAATTAATGCTGAGTACTTTTGAATCTTTTCTGTGTCTATATATAAAAGCATGTCTTGAATGCGGGAGAACCTTGAAATCTAAGCCACAATACGGAAAATGCTTGAGTTTCTACTTGACCTGAAGAGACATAGGAGACCTTCCCTGACTCTCCTGGGTGTGCATAGCCCAGTGTCTTCATGCCTCTGCAAAGGAACAGGATCCTTCAAGGGCAGCACAGGGTGTCCTTGTTGTCCCCATTGCTGTGTGGCCACATCATGTAAGTAACTTAAAACATAAGACAGGCTATAGCCTATCTTGGGAAGCTGAAGCAGAGAATCCATAAGCGTATCTTGTGATGTTGCTCAGCAGTCCGAGGGGCACAACGCCCTTTGCAACTGGACTTGCCAGAACAGAAGCAGGCACAGCCAGCAACAACTTCCAGCTGTTGGCTTTAATTGCTTACTTCCCCTGTATTTGAAGGTTGCCGCCTCACCTGTGGGCAGAGTACCTCATACTGAAAGTACTACCAAAGTATGATTTGATTAGTTACCATCATACAGTAATTAATCCAACACAGAACCTCATCTCTAACTGTACCACAAGTAAAGCACTCCTGAAGTGGTTTTAATTTAGCTTGTTATGCATATCTATCACCAGAGATTCACAAGAGCCAGAACCAGCTAGGTCTGACCACAGAAGTGAGGAGCTGGGTTTGATCACAGAGCAATGAGGAAAGGTTACTGAGATGTGCAAAAGCCCAGCCCAGCTTCTCTCAGCACAGTATCATGCTGCCAGCAGCATGGAGGAAGATTGTCAGTGAGGTAACAGGTGTGGCAGCATGTAGTATTTGTTTGCTTGATGAAATACTATAGAACGATATTAGTGGTCTTGGTGTCAAAGTGCCAAGTGTGCAGTGTCACTGCTATAGCTTTATTTCTCTGGGCGGGTTGGAGTCTGGAGGAAGCACAGACAGCTCTTCTGTTCATAATGTCAGCATTTAATGGTAGCAGGTGCTCGGTGTACTCAGGGTGGGGAGTATGAAATAGGATGTTTAGAGGACTTTCAGCAAATGGGGAGCTGGTTGTGTATGTACAGTTCGTGTACATACATGTTCAGTGCAGACATGCTGGCATTTGGTGTTACACACAGTAATGCAAAGACAACAGGGTGTTTCAAAAGCTCAGAGGAATACTGGGAGTAAAGCATGGGCACATACAGGGGGTTAGCCCCGAGGAAAGCATGAGCTGTACACAGATTTGCACATTTGGTGAATAGAATGAGGGTGGAGTATGGTGTCAGTCACCATCCCTAGGAGTGTTCAAAAAAACATTGATATGGCTCTTGAGGACATGGTTTAATGATGAATTTGAGTGGACTTGATGATCTTAAAGGTGTTTTCCAAGCTTAGCGATTCTGTGGTGCCATGATAGAGTGAGTAGCTTTGGATGAAGAAGAGAGTGGGATATTTACAGTGGGTGGTGTGTTGTGTCAGTGTAGTGTGAGTGTAGGGAGCACACAGAAGAGTGTGTTCCTGCACACTGGGGTGGTTTGGAAGTGAGGTTACAGAGGGCAGAGCAGTTTAAGATTAAATCCCCTAAGTGTAGAGGGGGTGAGGCACACAGGGCTGTGCCCACGTGAGCTGTGCCTGGCAGGATCAGGAGTACTGTGTGTAGCGCTGTGCTGCAGGGCCGAGAGCTCTGGGCGCTGTGTAGAGCTGTGAAACTGTGGAAGGTTATCAAGAGGAAAGTAGAGCGTGGAGGGCTGCGTAAATCGTGCTGGCGTGGAGCTGGTGCACAGCGTGAGGGCAGGGGCACGGAGAGAGCTGAGTGCGAGAGGGGCAGGGCTGGAGCTCACGATGCGGGGCTGCTGTGCCAGGACAGGGGCTCGGGGCAGGGCTGGAACTCGGGGTGAGGGGCTGCTCTGCCAGGACAGGGCTGGAACTCG
>WBMY01010284.1:1134719-1258779 GCA_013397315.1 Donacobius atricapilla
CCGCCTTTCTCCCCGCCGTGCCGCGGGCGGCCGAGCATCGGCGGCACCGCGGCCGCCCCCGTCCAGCGTCCCCAGCGGCTGGGCAGGGCTGAGCTTTCTTTAAGCTCTTGTCTCCGAGGGCCGGTGCTCTCGGAGCGTGACACCGAGACTGAGGTGCTCGCTGCCCTCCCCGGCCGCCCGTCATCCGTATCCCTGCCCTAGGAGTTAGCCCTGGCTGTGGTCAGTAAAGATCGGGCTCTTTGCTGCTGACTTACAATGAGCTTTCAGATCTCCTCGTACTTTCTTTACAAATACTAAAAAGAAATTGTGCGTTCCATGTTGATAGGTTATGTTTAGGGCCAGTATTTACTAATAGTCAGAGCCCTGCTATCGCCAAAGAATTAAACAAAGAGGTGAGAGCGTCTAGTGGGAATTACAATGCCTGCCAAGAGAAATGTGTAGGGCAACGTCAGTGAAAGCTGAAAACCTGCATGAATGTGTGAGAATGAAGTTGTGGCTCGTATCAGCTGTGCTCTTCTTGACCCCGATTTCTGCTGTTGGCTCTGCCCTGTCCTCTCTGTGGTCCTGTCACCGTATTTGGACTATCCGAATGTAATTGCTTATACTCTGAGCACTGGTTTAGAATGGCATTTCTTTATTTGCTTATTGTCCACTCTGGAAATAATAGACTTTTTTTTTTTTTCCAAAGTGTGTATTTTACCTGGAAACCAAATTCATAGTTTCTAGGAGGTCTGATGATAGAAACAACTTTGAAAGTTTTAAAAAGATATTCAGAAGTTTGGAAGTTAGACCTACCACCACATCTACAAGGGAGTCTTCAGTGTCATGGTGCTGCTTTGCCTTGAGGTGTGTTTTTTCAACCATGTGGTTCACAGCCTGAATTAGGTCCATGGTCTCTTCTGTGTTAAACACCATGGACACACTTAACAGAAGCAGCATTTTGAGTAGGTTTTGGCAGCACGTGTGGCTGTGATCCCCCAGATATTTACCAGCCACTACTACTGAAGTTAATTTTCTTAAATGATTAAACATTCATTAGCTTAGGACCTTGTTACCTGAATGTCCCCAATGGACATCCAGTCATCGTTTCTCTCTTATTTGCTGAATAGTCACATACTTTAGGCAAAACTGAACAACATTAGCAAGAGAGGTTGAAGGAGACCTCAGACTGGCCTGCAAACTTAGGGTTAGGGCACTCTCTCAGGAGGGCTGAGCCCTGCCCAGCTGAGGAGAAACCCCACCAGGGTTTTGCTGACCAGGCAGTTTGCTCTTATTCCTGGGCTGCAAAAGAGGGTTTCAGGTGGCTCTGATGGAGAGCCTGGCAGTACTCTGAGCATTCAGTTGGGCTGCATCCTGTCACAGGGAGAAAATGCCACGATGGGAGCATTCAATATCTGCTCAGTAGCTATGGGACCAGGTCCAGCAGGAGCAGTGATATATCCCCTGGGAGAGGGAGCAACGAACAGAGGGTGTGGGTGTTAGTAGCAGTCCCTTTTCCAGCATGTATTTATTGTGGACTATCAGAATAAGTCTGTGTTCTGTAAAGTGTCTGTCTCTCTGGACACTTGCAGTACAATGTGCTGAGTTTTGGTTTTGAGGATGTTTTCTTGGGGAATGCAGCTTGTTTTTCCAGGCACCTGTTCAGGTTACACTGTACCCAAAACACTGTCTTAATAATATGTTGTGCAAGGGAAAAAGGAAAGAAAAGAAAAATACCAATCCAGAACCAGAAAACTAAAACTGAAGCGGGCCAGAAGACTTTGAGTTTGGTTGGTTTGCAAAATGCAGTGATTGTTTTCACAGTTCTGCCTTTAGCATTTCTTTCAATACCATCTTTATAATTTTTTCTGCAAAGTAATTCAATTGTTGATCCATTTCTAAAATAAGTATCACTTTTTAGAGGATGAGCAGAATTTTGCAGTATTATTTTGTAAGTTGTTGTCTACTTTCCAGGTATGGGGCTTTTTTTTTTCCTGAATATTGGGCCAGGCTCTGTAGTTCCGTTATCCTCATAATGTCTTCATTTGCATTATTGCAAATTGAGCATATTACTAGGTGTGATTAAAGAAGGCATGGGCCAGACCTGAGTAGGAGGTTTGCATGGCAAATGTTGACTGAGGGAAAAGTATGTGGAAAAGCCTGAAGGAATTTGCACAATGGTAGCTCAGTTGTACTTTTTCTGACTTACTTCAAGCTCCAGACAGAGGCAATGTTGAAAGTCATAGTTTCTTTTCTTTGCATAGTGTCTTTTGAGTAAATGCCTCTGGTGCTGAGCAATTTCAAAGTTTTATGGTGTCCCTCAGTTCTCTCTTTCCTTCCGGTTCCCCTTTCATCTGCTTTTTTGTTTCTGTTGAAAGAAAAGTACTAACATGTATTTCCAGAAAGGAAATACAGCTCATTCCACTTAGTGCTTTGTGCTTATAGAAAGAGGAGTTGTCTGTGCCATCCTTTTTCCAATATAAGAATGGTCAGTAGGAATCCCTCCTCAAAAAGAGAGAAGACTCAGGTTTTGCATGAGATTAAATTGCTTGAACAGGATGGTACAGGAGTTTGGACACTCCAATAGTCTTCATTGCTTCTGTTCTCTCACTCTGCACTCAAACTGTATAAAAGCTCCTTGTGTCTCTGGCTCATCATGCAGCTACACTGGTATTTACCAAGGGACATCGTACAACAAATGTCATAGTAATCTTTAGCAACCAAGTGTCAGTTCTTACCTGCACCTTATACATTTTCTGGAACCTGACACACCTTCACTGTATTAGCAAAATTGTCATCTGAGGTGAGCCCATGGCAGTGCTGGCTTGGAGGCTGCAGAAGCTGTGTGAGGTACCAGGAGAGAGCCCTCCCTTTCAGAACTGCCATTAAAATTGGATTTGTGATGGTCATAAAAAGGTTAAAAACCTCCAGGATCATTTAGGTTAATTGCATGTCCTTTTTGCATTACAGCGACAGTAACTACTTTAGGGCTCTTTTAATACAGGCATGTAGGTTTTTACCAGAGGAATGCATTTCTTTTGAAAGTTGGTTGTCAATGTAACATATTTATCAACTCCTTGGGTCCGATTCATATTGCTCTTTAATGTAAATCTCATGTGTACATATCTCTAGGTGTGACATTGTGCTTAAATTCCTTTGTATATCTGAGCCTTACAAACATAAAACATATAGTTGTCCAAATTTTCGCTGTGCAAACATAAAATGTACCATTGTCCTCATTTTGAAGAGAGAGAACTGAAGACCAAGAAGCAAAAGACAAAGTGGATTTAGGTGGTCTGGATACTGTCCTTAGTCTGAAGCACACATAACTAACACATAGAGGTCTTTAAGTTCCTAATCCAATGTTTTAATCTCTTTAACATCTTTCCAATCCAGTTGCATGAGTAGATGTGCCCTAGCGGTACCTCCTTCAGCTATTGCTAGGAGAGTAGTGAATGATTTCATGGCCTGCATGTTTTTCTAAGATTTGCAAACATTTCAAGGAGTAATGCTGTTTTTAGGTTGCATCCAAAAGGTTTCTCCATTTCTGGAGTGTTTTGCATGTTATGATTTGTTCTTTTTTTCATCTTTCTCTTGCACTGCAGTCCAGTAATATGACTTCCTTTTTCAACCCACAAGAAGCTGGAAAGCTGTGTGAGGAAAGACTAGGTGTGCCTGGGTAGTGCTGGTGCTGTTTCCTGCACATGCAGTGGATCACTGGCTGTATTCTGCTCTGCAGGTTGACTCCTATGATGTGACTGTGGAAGAAGACCTTGGAGAAATTCAGCTAATAAAAATTGAGAAACGAAAATACTGGTATCAGGATGACTGGTACCTTAAGTACATCACTGTTAAAACACCAGTGGGTGACTATTTGGAGTTCCCATGTTACCGCTGGATTACAGATGAAAAGGAGGTTGTCCTTCGAGATGGAAGAGGTGAGACCTATTAGAACCCAGATTTCCTGCAGAACACGTGGAATTCTTCCATCTCTCCTTCCCATTTCTCCACATACCTCCCAATCTTCTCTCTCCGATGAGGGCCCACTGCCAGTCCCCTGCTGCATCCTAGAGAATGGGCTTTCCCTACTGGGAATACTTTCTGAGCTGCTTGTTGGGCTAGGCACTGGTAGTTGGGATGTTTTGGGAGGAACATACGAGGAAGAGTCCTAATGCTGGCTTGTTACACTGGTCTTGAATTTGAAGGCTGACCCTAATGCATAGTTTTTGACTACTCCACATCCCCATTGCTGGAAGCTCTTTTGATCTAATTATCATTAGTGTTCCCTGTTTGTTTCATACTAAGCTCCTAAGTGGCCTATGATTAATTGCCTGCAAATTGTCTTGTTTTCATGAGAGTGAAATAAAGTCCCAAAGTTGCTCAGCAGGTGCAAACTGAAACAGCAGCTTATTTTTCATTCATTCTCTTTGCATGCTGTCAAGTCCAGGAACAGGCAGGGTGATGGATTTGACTGCTCCAAGTAATGGTGACCAACTGAGAAAAGTGTTTTTAAGTGTCTCTAACACCTACTTGCTGTGACCAGGGTTCGGGCAGACATTTGTCACTGATGGTTGCTTGTTCCCCTCTCTGGTACCTGGGGTAGGTTGGCTACTGTGGTGTTCTGCAGCATGAGTGCCTGGAAACAGCTGAAACAAGTGTGAGGTGGTAGGAAATAAATGTTTATATTCCCCTTACATGTTTGGCTATTCCTGGCTGAGACATTTTGTGTTTGAAGTCTTTTGTCCTATAGTGACAACTATGTGTCCGTTTATTTTGGTCTTTCCATTTTTCATAATTTGCTTTATCACAACTGTACCACTTCCATGGAAGGCAGCTTTGCATGGCTTTCAAAATATGGTGAGGTAAAGGACAAGAGCAAGTGAAACTCTCTTGCTAACTTGAACACAACCACCTGGAAACCATTAGCCATATATGTTATCAGCTGTATTACCTGATATTTCCAACCCCAAACAGCTTTTTTCATGAAACTCCTACTGGTTTTATCTGCCTCTACATTTGTGTATGTAAAGTGAGTCATACCTTGTCCTTTCTCTGATCACTAAGGAAGTCTCTGTGTTATTTGATGTCATATTGAATTCATGGTCAGAAGGGCAAAATGTCTGGAACTGAAGTCTCACTGTTTTTTCTTTCCATTCTCATGACTGGAAGATGTGATTATTGCCCCAAGCTGACAGGAGAGAGCATTGCTCAAGGAGAAGCTTGGAGATGTTTCCTGGAGATGTCTTTTAGCAGAGAAGATGACCTGGAATAATGTTGTGGTTTCTCTTATTGATGGAAATTCCTCTAGATACTGAACTGTAAAATTAGTTCCCATTACCCTCTTCCTTACCATTTCTAGTGTTTCATTACCATGAAACACTAGATGTGTACAGCAAGTTTCTACATTAGAAATCCAGGGTTTGTATACAGTTGAGGCAGATGTTCCTAGCTTAAGCTAATTTCCCCTTGGAAGCACCAAGTCAGGACCTTATCTTCTTCCACAGATTCTCTAAGGACATGTGTGTCTACTCAAAAGTACTAACTTGGATCATGTAACCATTTCCTGCAGAAATTTTGTAAAGATATAGATCAGAAGTTCAAAGGTTTGAAAACTTTACTGTCCTTCTCAACACCCTGGGCAGCGATAGGTAGAGGAACCTCATAACCCTGTCTCTTTTCTGTGCTAACAGCAAAGCTCCCCCGAGATGACAAGACTCAGATTCTCAAGCAGCACAGACGCAAAGAACTTGAATCTCGTCAGAAAATGTACCGGTGAGTTTCCCACTGTTCCAAGGTCTGTCCTCATCAGGCCAGAGTTCAGCAGAGTATATTCACATTATCACACGCCTCTAGTTACTCAGCTGCTGGATAAGAGAAAGACTAAGTTTCCATATTGACCGTATCTGGTTTTTACTTAGATGGAGTTCCTTGTAAAGTGATGATCATCCTGGTGCAGGTGGCATTATGAGAAGCTTGTACCTCAGATAAGCCTATCTGGAGGACTTCAGTGGGAATTCATTCATACAGCCCCTGTGTGGGCCCTCTGGCACACCGTTGTGCTTTCAAGGAAAATCTTCAAGGAGGATTTGAAGACATATTTCATTTGCCTATTACAAGCAGTACTCCAGTTTTAGAACATGATCTGAACAAGTCAGCTTTTCCTGGAGCTTTTTGGCTGCTGCACCAAGCTAGCTTGAGTTGTTTCCTGCACCAGGATGCGGTGAAAACCTGGCCCTGTTTGAGTGAAATGGAATGTGCTAACAGAACACACCAGGATGCGGTGAAAACCTGGCCCTGTTTGAGTGAAATGGAATGTGCTAACAGAACACAGTTGTGATATATAAAAATCTCACATATGTGTATTATATATTTCACATATACCATATATGTATACATGCATATGTATTATACATATATGTCACATATATATTATGCTGCCATAGACATATTTTCCTAGTCAGTGTCGTGATGAGAAAATTCTTTGTTTTCTCAGAGAGTAACTCCAGAAGGCCTTAGACATTGCCTTTTGCTAGAGATGTGCTCTGGTAAAATAACAAAAGTTTCTTGTACTCGTATCTCCTTACTGAGAGAGTAAGGGTCAGGGCAAAGGGTCTATTCAGAATTGATGGATTGAGGCTTGGTGTATGAGTTGTTTATTTCATTTGAACAAGAAACACTGTTCCCTACAAATTATGGGAAATAGAGCAGAGGAAAATATGATTCAAAAGAGGTGTGCCACAAAATTTTATTTACATATGCAAGATGGAAGGCAAAACCTTTGTAATTTCAGGGAAACAGCTACTTAAAATTCTGATGGTTAGCTGATAGTACACAATGCAGTCTGTGTGTGGCAGGCAGTTTGGAAATACCATTGACACAGTACTCTACAATTCACTTTCTTTTGTTTTGAAATAAAAACGGGACAAAGAATGTGTGCCATGACTATTAGGAGGTTGAACAGTTGAATCAAGACTCCCGGAGAGTGCCTTTTGAAGGAATCTAAATACATGCCTGAGTAGTTTTAGCTGCTGTATCTCAGTTCTGCAGAAGTGTAGTCCCAAGAATGAGCATGCTGTCTCTCTGTCCCCTCCCCTCATAATACATTTAAAGCTACTGCCAGTTTCAACCAAATGTGGCAAGTGTGTAGAAATATCGCAGATATTAAGTTACCTCAAGCTTTGTGAAGGTAGGTGGCCAAGTAGATGCCTTCCAGTCTGCTTCAGGATTCTGTGGGGTACTGGTAGGTATTGTTGTGGTGTAAATCACTTACTTTGGCCTAAGTGAGTCTGACACAAAATTCCTTTATAGCAGTGAGTCACCAAAACAGTGGAGATAAGGACACAGCTCCCATGCTGATAAGGTTATATGGTCTATCAATCCCCTCTTATTTTCTCAGCTGGAAGGAGTGGCATCCGGGCTTTCCCCTGAGCATCGATGCCCATTCTCACAGTGAGCTGCCTCGTGACATCCAGTTTGACAATGAGAAGGGAATTGACTTCATTCTGAACTACACAAAAGCGTAAGTGTTTGTGGAACTTCTGGAGTTTACAGAATCTCTTTTGGGGCAGGGTAAGAATCTCAAAATTGGATTATTTTCTCCAAGCGCTGGATCAGTAGCCAGTCAAAGTAGGAAAGTAGGAATTTAATGGATTTGTTATTTTATTTTTTAGTTATCAATATTTAAGTTTTTCACACTGGGAACTGACTGAGCCTCTGCATTCTTGTTAGCTGTGATTTTGGCTGTAGGCAGATGAAGGAGACACTGGTGAAAAGCATCAGTAGGACTACAGCCACCTGTGACCTTGAGCTTTCCACTCAGTTCTCAGCATTGCCCCTGGAGATACCGTTCTCCTCTGACTGTTGGCAATAATGAAATCTTTTGATTGCATACACAAAGATTGTTATCGATGCACCCTTGACATCCGTCTGGAGAAAATCTCTTCTGAGCAGCTCATCAGTTATCCACGCCTGAGTGTAATCTGCTTGGGGCAGCCAAGTTACTGTCCACTCACTTGCACATGTCATGTCACTGAGGAAAACCCTGGATGGCCATTGGATGAGCCTGAATAATCAATCCTGCAGAGCTCTGGAATAGTACAGTGTCAGTGAGCCAGATGGGACCTCTCTGACCTGTGAGTCTCCCTCTGTGCTGTTTCAAATATCACACTCTCAGATATCCCACCCAACTGTCAGGTGGTGGAATAGTCTGACATGAGACGAGAGTGGTCCTTACATGTCAGAGTATTCTGGGTATTTCATTTATTCATTTTTGCAGCTGAATTCCATGACCAATGCAGAGTCAAATCAGCATGGCATTAGCCAGTGCAAAACAGCTGTTTCCCAGCTCATATAGAGGATCCGAGTGATGGAGGAGCACCAGCACCTGAATGCCAGAGATGGGAGGTTTGCCATTAGGAGACATAAGCATTTGGAGGATGCATTCCCCTTCCAGTAATCCCGTCTTGCCAGGCTGTTGTCAGAGGTCCTGAGTCGCTGCCAAGTGAAACTTGGAAGTGACTCAACAAAGTGCAGGGACATCTATCTTTGTCACTGGCTGTAAGGGGCCCTCCCCATGAAATAGGAACCTGAAACTGTATTGCCAGCCATTCTGGATAACTGGTATGATGCAAAACAGATTTTTCCAAGCAGTGGCAATGCTTCTTGTCTGGCACATTTGGCTGAAAAATTTAGCCCTGTGTTTCTGGTCAAGTGAATTGTGAAAATCTTTGGAGAGGAGTTTGATAGCCCTTATCTAGCTATGCTGTGCTTTTGGAGCTTGGAACAACTCCAGGAATGGAGAAACATGGGGGAAGGCATGGGGCCTGTCTTCAGTTTGAGTGCAGTAGGAAGGAAGACAGAGAAGTGTGTCTGGAAACCCAAAGGCAGGTGTGGAGATGCAAAGTGTAGCAGTGGGCAAGGAGCACTTTCTAGGGAATATGTGAGAGCTGGGAGAGTTATATGAGACATAGGGAGTAGTGGAAGAGGGGAGGGGAAAGCCCTTTTTCTTGGGACATGCAAAAATTAACTTGGAGGGAGATATGTCTAGATAATTCTTTATGCTGTTGCAAGGTTGGATCTTTAGATGCTATTGACAGTGGATAACTCTGAAAGTTTAAAGGATTAATTGTGTGTAGGTGGAGATAATCCTGAAGGTGTCTGGTGCTGACGTGACCTACACTATCTAGCAAATGGAAACTCAGCCTGGATTCTGTGCCAGAAATGCAAGCTTGTGTAGCTATTTTGGACCAGTGTTGCATTTGGGCAGATGAAGTTCTACAAGCAGCTCTAACATTTTTATCCTTGCTCTGGTTTCTAGTGTGTGCCAGAGACTTCCAAGTATTTGATTTCTTGAGGAAGATAGATTTTTGTTTTCTATGTCCTTTGGAAGTTTTTTCCAAGATGGGAATTATGAAGAACTTTCTCCTTTTGGAAGTAATCTTCAAAACATCTGAGAATGGATGTGTGCCAGGCATTCAGGGGGTCACACAGCAGCTTTGTGATCCCAGGTGCTGTGCCTACAGCTTGGTTTGATCAGTAGCCCCAGGTAGGAAGAGCATCTTGGGCAGGAGAGGAGCAGTACATATCTGCTTGTATGTCAAATGTTTTCTAATCTTTGAGCAGTTCTTAAGGAGGGCAGAGACTCTGCAGGACCTTTAGTGGAAACTCTCAAATGAGGCTGTTTTAAATAATTCTTCTCAAGCTATTATGTTTTTTAGAATAATATAACCTTCTGGTGATGAACATGCTGCCTCTTGAAGTTCATCTGTGATTCAGATCCAGGAAGTCCTGCCCAGAAGTTACCCTTGCTTTGATCCTTGTACAATAATTCTGTGTCCCTGTCAGATGTGAAAAGACCTCTGGAGAGGCCATCACCTGTTCTGCCCTAGACAGCTGCGTGACTTTTACTTCCAAACATGCCTCCAGGCACACATACTGTGACTGCCATCTGCAGAAGCAGCCCATTCTACATGCACACCATCTGGGCTTAGTGTAGAAGCAGCTTCTTGTCTGCGTTGTGGTCATGTTGGTCTAGAGCCCTCCTTCCAGATAACCACTGCCTGTTTCTCCAGGGTTTTGGTCCTCTCCAGCCAGTTCTGATCCAGTCTTTTCTATACATTCGCTGATTAGAAATCCAGCCTCCTGGGATTCTCCTCAAATTCTTTTTGGGAGGCTTTTGTGCAACACTGTGACTTCACTTTGTTGTCTGCTCTACATATCTTCATGTGCTGTGTGCCCCTTTATTTGTGTGTTTGAAGTGTTAGTGGGAAGCCAATTCTTTTTCAAATTCATTATTTGCTTTCTAGTCAAAGTAAATGATTTCCATCTAAAAACAGCAGTTTAGCATTTGTGCAATAATTTAGGACTTGTCATTTTATGTAAAGGGAACTTGCTTGGCTGTGCTGTATTTGATGAATTAGCAGATGGGGTCAGACATTTCTGGCTCCCAGCCTGCTGTGTTCATGTGATGTCTGCAACCAAGAGCCTTGGTTTCTGAGGTTAGATGTGAGCATCAAGTTTATCCAGCAGCTCAAGTAAACAGTTCTCAAAAACTCAGGTCTCACACTTTCGGGATCCAGTCTGTCTTGGTCATGCAGATACTTAGAGTACCTGTTCTTTTTTTTAGGGATAGTGACTGACTGATCCTGGGTTGTTTATCTTCTGACTTTGTGCACCTCTCTCAGTCTCTGTGTCACCATACCACTTTCTGAACTGTTGTTAGTAGTGCCTTCAGCACTCCCAGCTGATGCTAACCACTGACAGTGTGTGAAGCACTAGCTTTTCTGACTACAGTTTTTATAGGTCCTAAAGCGCTGCCACTGTCCTCAGCACAGGCTGCTGAGAACAATTCTAGAATGGAGTTCTGTAAATGCAATAGCAGAAGT
Organism: Donacobius atricapilla; assembly: GCA_013397315.1. Classification (NCBI taxonomy): domain Eukaryota; kingdom Metazoa; phylum Chordata; class Aves; order Passeriformes; family Mimidae; genus Donacobius; species Donacobius atricapilla. The sequence goes on from WBMY01010284.1 coordinate 1,145,582, forward strand.
TGGGCCCTTGATGTGCCTGTCAATCTTGCGTGTAAAGGTACAGCCTGCAGCATTAATTCTGTAGGGTGATTAATCCCATGTTCCATTACTAAAAGTTTATTGTGTTTAGATATATAAAAGCATGAAAAATAATAGGAATGGGTATTGAGAAAGCTGGAGATTTTTTTTTTCAGATATGTTTTGTTTCGGTTTATTTTTAGGATGGAGAATCTTTATGTCAACCGTTTCATGCACATGTTCCAGTCCTCCTGGAGTGATTTTGCAGATTTTGAGAGGATCTTTGTCAGAATCAGCAACACAATCTCTGGTGAGTTTGCCAGCATTTGCTCGTGTTTGCGTCATAGAGTGACTAATTAGTTGTCTTGTTTGATCATCTGATTAGGATGGATGTGGCTGACCTGTTCTTCTGCTCTCCAATCCATAAACTGTAATCTCAGACTGCTGATCATACCATCAACCCACAAGACTTAAAAACAACCTGTGATCTCACAAGGAACTAGAATTACTGGGAATTTGTCAGTGACATTCTCTGTCCTGAGCTATGCTGGAGGTCAGGGCAGCTGGGCATCATGGTCCCTTTTGGCTTTTTGAAATGTATTTTCAAGTACGTTCAAGTCCCATAGAACAGATTTTCATAAGTATTTTGTGTTTAAACCTATAGATAACTTAGTGGGAGTGCTTTTCAGACCATAGTAGCTGTTAAGGCATTTTTGAAAGTTTGATTGTCCATGTCCCACTTCATCTGAATGCACAGAAAATCTCCAGAAAGGGAAATCTGATAATGTTCTCTGTCAAGGGCAAGTATGAGGGTGACCAGTCTTGCCTCTGACACAGTCCAGATCAAAAGCTTTTGCCTGATGTCCCAGCCATGTGCTCAGTTGCATTGCTGCTAAAAGTCCTGGCTTCTCAACCCTGTTGCAAGATGGGGAGGGTACCAGTGCCTTGGTTCTGCTGTCATAAGACCTGTAGCTCTTCTCAGTTGGTTTTCTTGGGCCGTTTGTGTCAGTGACTTGGGGCAGCTCAAATATTTTTCAGGGATAATTTTTTCCCCACGGGGGTTATTTTGAGAGAAGTCACTCCAGATAGGAAAGCCTCTGCTGTTAGGCCAGCAGATCTGGGGGTGGATTACAAAGAACTGGGAGTGACCTGGAAACTGTAACTTCTTCTGGTCCTGGTGCAGGCCAGGATAAGTCATCAGATCACTATCCAAGAAACCCTGTTTCTTACTGGAAATTAGTGTGAGCTAGACCTGAAAAAGCTTGTTGCCTTTGTCCAAAATGTCACTTATCAAAAATGTGTCAGAATTATTTATGCATATTGCTTTAAATATCCTCCTGTGCTTGCCATTTCATACTCACATCTTCTTACTAGAAGATAAAAATCCCTGTCTAAGAGTATGAATTTCACTTTTGCTTTCACGGATGTTCAGTTTCTGCAGTGTCTTTCACTCTGTTAAAAATCCATTCATGTAGCATTGACATATCAAAAACAAAATGCTGCTTTTTTAAGCCTGTTCAATACATAAATCTTAAAAACTCAGTAAAAAGAATTGTAGTCAGGGGTTTTTGAAATTCATGGAACCATTTCTGTAGAGATGGGCTGGGGAGCTTCCAATTTGTGAGCCAGAGCCAACCTTCTAATATCATCCATGGTTACTTTATATTTCTGTATTATTGGATATAATGGATGTGCAGCTACTTTAAATTGGTTAATGTGTGACTCCTTGAATGTATGTAAATAGGCTGTTTAGACTCTGCAAAGGAAAATGGTTTTAACGTCTTCTCTGAAGTTTACTCTTCTTCAGGCTGCCTAGGGATCAGTTCACAGAAGTAAGAGCCATTATGCTTTTCTTGGGTATAAACCCAAGCACACAAGGTGGCAGAAGTATATAAAAACTAATTATTGCAATTTGTTACCTTTAATACGATTGCTTCCTAAAGTACTTTTAACAAAAGGATTCGCTGTGATCTACAGTTAATTTAATTGATAACATTTCCATACTCATATGGAAAGCTCCAATTCTGTGACATTTAAACATTAAGCATTGGTCTCAGTTATGTTAATACAAATCTCAGTTTGCTTTTTTGCAAGTCTTGGCAGAAACAGGATAATGGAGAAGGCAGTTCAAGGCATGTTTCAGTCATGCAGTTTCTGTCCAAGGTGCTGAGTAATTTTTTTCTTGATACAGACTTCAGATACAGCGCCAGACTCATTAGGCAGTTGATGGAGATAATGTAAATGTTATTTTATATAAACTTAACTTTTTTCCGCTTTATGAAAAAGCATTGTGTGTTTTGAGACTTTTTTTTTTAATTATCACTGCATTCTCTTGGGGGCTGTATTTTTAATGATTTTACCCTTTTTAGAAAAATACATTGCTTTCAGAAAAAAAGTCCCGCCTTTTTTAAAACTAGCCAGTAGTGGAAAACTTCACTACCTTCATTTTTCCCCTGAAGACACCAATGGGATTTTTCATATGAACTGAAGTGACAACATGATATTACAAAACAGAACACTGCAGCTATAGAAAATATCCAGTAGTACTACATATGTAATAATATAGAGATGGACTATCCAAAACTAGAATTTTATTGAGATGTTAATCTGGGTTTATATCAGCAATTGAAATATAAATAGAGGGAAAACAAGTCAAACAAACAAAACAACAAGTGAGGAGTTTTACTGAGTCAGAGTCCAAACCCTCACCCAGCTCTAGCTAAAAGAATTGCTCCAGCCCCTGCTGTTCTTTCCCTACACACAGTGATGTGTATTTCCCTTCTACTGTTTGTCCCACCCGTTTTTGAATTTATCCCTCTGTACTGCATGCCCTGTGAATTTGAAGAGGGGGATTTAAAAATTTCATGGAAGACCTGAGATGGTTTACATGTGAATAGAGTGTTCTTCATACAGTGGAATATTTTATTCCTCATTGCTCCTATACATGGAGAAACAAATTATCATCAGTTTAATTCTTCTCAGTGTGAGAAGCAAGGATTAAATTTTCCATTTAACTTCAATGATTTTTCTTAAAAATCTTTCACCTTTTGAATCTTTTTCTTGCTGCATTCTGTATTCAAAGTTGCAGTGCAGTATAATGAGAAGGTGAGGGCGAAAGGAGGAACCCTACAGTACAGTAGATATTAATGCTGTAGGCTTGTTTTTCCTTTAGAATACGTGATGCAACACTGGAGAGAAGACTTTATGTTTGGCTACCAGTTCCTGAATGGATGCAATCCTGTGCTGATCCGGAGATGCACAGAGATACCCAAGAAGCTGCCTGTGACCATGGATATGGTAGAATGCAGTCTGGAGAGGAACCTGACACTGGAGGAGGAAGTGAAGGTACAGCTCTGGGTCAGGCTGGGCTCCACCTAATCTCTAGAGTCTGTTCTTACTGCCTTCAGCCACATCTCTCTTCAGGATATGCGATAGGCCATGGCAGAGCTGTTTGTCTTTGCAGACTGGCAGCGCTCCTGTTGGGTTTTCTCATGCTGTGCTGGAGCTGCAGGCCAGGCCTGTTTCCAGGCACAGTGGAAGAGCTGTAACTGGGAGAAAACAGTCCTTTTTCACTGGTTTTCTCTGAAAGGTTAGGGATTGACTGAATGCCTCAGAGGCAAAAAGGTGCCACTTCCTTTCCTGGTAGGGTCTTACCCACTAACATGCTGAAGAAGTGTTGACAAGGGTGGTGCCTTGCATTTGTTTGTACAATTAACACAGGGTTCTCTTCAGCTGGCAGTGTGAAACTTGCTGGCATCTGCATGTCACTGTGTGAATACCAAATACATAGATGCTCTTTGCTGAAAAGCTCACTGCCAGACTCTGCAGACACAAGTCAGGTCGTTTGTGCTATGGTACCTGCTCTCTCAATGGCATCATGCCTGAGCTGCCATGAGCCAAGGCAGGCCAGGGGTTGCTTGTAAACACCAGGCTTAAGTCAGTCTCTGCCCAAGACTTCCCATTCCTTTGTTCCAAGCTGCTTGCATATCATTAAAACACATTATGCTTCTCTTTGTTGTTGTTGTTGTTTTGTTTCTTTTGTTGTTGTTTTTTTTCCCACAGCAAGGGAACATTTTCATTGTGGACTATGAGCTGCTTGATGGTGTGGATGCCAATAAAACAGACCCATGCACAATACAGTACTTGGCTGCACCCATCTGTCTGCTGTATAAGAATCTGGAGAAAAAAATCGTACCCATTGCAATCCAGGTGGGCTTGCTGTCAGGGTCTTTAGAGGGTCACACTGTTTTTTGTCTCATTTTAAACATGAAGGACTTGGGGGTTTGTATTCTTTTTATATCTTTCAGCTTGGTCAAAAGCCTGGACCAGACAATCCCATTTTCCTTCCTTCAGATGCCACGTATGACTGGCTGCTAGCTAAAATTTGGGTCCGCTCGTCTGATTTCCACATCCACCAGACAGTGACCCACCTCTTGCGCACACACTTAGTCTCAGAGGTGTTCAGCATAGCTATGTTCCGGCAGCTGCCTGCTGTACATCCCCTCTTCAAGGTTAGTTCTTACATGAAGGGAGGGTGTATTTGGGCTGGGGTGGTTATCACATCAGTTGGACAAACCAAAAGGAAGTTCTGGTGATCGTTCAGCTGAGATAGTTTAACTGGCTGCCCTGCAACATAAGATACAGCTAAGCCACCAGGACTTCAAACTTTACATCTGGATGCTGTTGAATTCAGTCTGAGAATTTTCTTTCTTTCATAATTTGTTTCATTTCACAGCTCTTGGTGCCACATATGCGGTTCACAATAGCCATCAATACCAAAGCCCGAGAACAGCTTATCTGTGAATGTGGCCTTTTTGACAAGGTAGGTAAACTCTTTATGAATCTTCATTGTTCATGTCAGTTCATCATTATTCATGGTTCTTTGTTCTTCGTGGCTCCATATGTACATTTCCTTTAATCATCACATACTGCCTTATTCCCTGACCTTTCTATTGAAGGGCAAACATAAGTAATACCACCTGAGAAACAGGCACACAGAACTGATGCCTTGTTGTGCTAAAGATGTTCTCATTTACCTCTGAGGAGCCAAATCAGAACTGGCCAGTATCAGTCAGTATCTCCCTCGTTGCTGATGTGCCTTTGGGTTATAATATCGGAGTGCACATAAATTCCTGCATATGTATCCACACAGTTAAGCCCCCAACTTCTTTTAAATACTCAGTTATTCATCTGTGAGCAAAGAGATTTGTGATTGCAAATGGAAATTTTCAGCACAGAAAGATGTGTAGGTAAGACAGATTTCTAAGACCACAAAGAGTGTGTTTGGATTCCAGACTGTCTTCTTGAGTTGCCATAAGCAGCAGAGCTGCTAGGACTGAATCTCAGCTTCCTTTGAGTGAGTGGAACATAGCTGTATGTCATACCTTTGTCAGTGTTTTGGATGAGGGCTGCCATGCATCCTCAATAAGTTCACAGATGACACCAAGGCCGGTGGGAGAAATGGAATGCTGCATCTAGGAACTACAGCAGCTTGGCACACAGCAGTTCCTGTGACAACATGCTAGAAGCATGCTGTGGGAGTTTGGGGAGGTTTCAGAAGCCCTTTTGAAGAAAGAGCCTGTGTTTCAGGACACCTTTGTCCTCCTTACACCACTGGCAGCAGGCCAAAAATAGCCTCCTTGCTTCAGAATTTTTCACCCAAGCAGAATAGAGGGGTTAAATCCAGACTCCTTTCCTTGTTGTCTATACTCCACTGCTGGCTGTGGAGCCTTTGCATCCCTTTAAACAGAAGTATCCTGCCCATACCCCATGCACATGGGATGAGTGTGTGGGTAAGACCTGCCAGCAAGGATCTGGAGTTCCAGAATTTGTTGGTTCCAATGCAGACAAACAACAAGCCGGAGGACAGTAAATGTAAGGTCACAACTGCCACAACACTCTATCATATGCTAGAAAAGCGACTTTGGGGAACTCTTGCGCAGTGATTATTGGAAGAGTTTTGCAGTGCTGTCTGTTGTGGGCATGCTGTGTTTTTCAAATGTAACATATACTGAAACCCTGGGCACTCCTCTTTAATAGAAACCCATCGGGATTGATCTCCTGGCATTATTTCCAGGGTGACTAAGGGTAGCCTGCATCCCTAAAAACTTGCTCCTAAACTACTCTGTAACAGCACTGGCCGTTTACTTAAGCCCTCCTCTAACACATTCAGGGCTGCCTTCCCTCACACCTGCACTGGTTCTGGAGCATAGGACTGCAGGAAGTGCCATGCTTTGATGTTGCTGTACTTTATTAGTGTATTCCGATATAAGCAGTACCTATGGTGCAAATGTGGCTATTCACAGTGATTCCTGGGAGAGGTGTGAAATCACAGAAGTCAAAATGCACAGTTCCTGTAGACCTCTGCAGTTTGGTAGTTTGTGTGGAGATGTGGTTTCTCCTTGAAAAACAGAGTCACTGGCATTCTGTATCGCATCTCCCACAAATTTTTAAAGCCAGTCTTGGCACAAAGGGAACATAATCTCCTACTGTTCCCATCTTGCTGTTCTTCCTGCAGGCAAATGCTACGGGTGGAGGAGGACATGTTCAAATGGTGCAGAAAGCAATGAAGGATCTGACTTACAGTTCCCTCTGCTTCCCTGAGGAGATCAAAGCTAAAGGAATGGACAGCAAAGAGGATATCCCCTACTACTATTACCGGGATGATGGCATTAAGGTCTGGGAGGCGATAAAGAGGTAAAAGACCATAGCTCTAGGTATTGGCTAATAAAGTCACAGAGACACAGACCTGATTTTTTTTTCCTGCTCACTTTGATCTTCATCGCATCTTGTAAACAATATCTGGGCTGGTTAGTCACGTAGTGCCTTTTCCATCCAGTATGTCTCATGTGAGAAAAAAATATTTAGTCAAGCACACCCTCTTGAAAGAGTGTTAATTCCTGCTTTTTTCAGTGTTTTTTTCTTGCATTCTGTATTTCAGAGGACCCTTTACAAGTATGTACTCTTCTATAGGATTTCACAGAAATTTAGTGAGTCAGAATTTAGCCTGCAAAAGGAATTAATGATAATTTAAAAAATTATCATTTTTTTAGCTATGCACAAGCCAAGAGAGGCCTCAATTCTCTAAACCAGCCACGTGAGCGCATCAGGGTTCTTGTGGAGTGAAAATATAAGCTTGGCTTCCTTGATGGTTCTCTTTTGAAACTCAGTAAATTAGGTATAAACTGATTGGAACAAAACCTTTCTTAAAATGCCTTAAAATTGCAAAGACTGAGTTTAATCAGGAAAGGCAGCAATTCTGAGTAAGGAGAGGTACTGCAAGCCTGCTCAACCACACAAGTGTGGCTCGTTTTCAGATCTGAAACAGTGCCTTGGATGATTTATATGGTTTTTATTCTGCAGAGGCATTTAATTTAACAAACAACATATTTTTGCATGGCATAAGCTGCTTACCAAATATGCAGCTGTTTCGGATCACATGACTCTTGAAAAGCATGTTCATTAAAAATCAGATCTTTTGTGTAGACAAAGTAGGAGCTTTATGATGCAAGCATAATGTTGGAAGTTCTGGGGACTTCTTTGTCTCCTGTGTTTTCTCTATGTTTTAACAAGGGCTTATCTTGCAATATTTCCTGCAATTTTGGGTGCCAATTTGAGAGAACAGGAAGTTGTAGCTTTGCTGTGGTTGTTTTCTTCATGTAGTCCATTTTTTTTGTCCTCCTCTTTCCTGTGGGTTTTTTTTTTTTTTGTGGATTCAGCTACGCCTTTCAAATACAGGTAGTACTTAGTCAGTTTGGCTGTTTGTAGATGTTAACCTTGCTGGAGGATGCTGTTACACTGCCTCAAACTTGGCTGAGAGTTGTGAATCATTTGTTTATAAATGGTGTGGGTATTTTGAGCGTGTGAGATCCTGACCCATGAACCCATGGTCATGTATGTGTCTATTCACCAGGAATCTCCTACACCCTGCAGGAGTTTCAGTCTTCACTTTTTTGATGAAATAATTTCTATCCCCAGCGTTACTTCACATGCTGTAGATGGCCTAGACCTAAGGAAGTTGATAAGGTTGTTCCCATAGAAACAATGAATCTCACACAGCAAATTTGTAAAGTCCTCTAGTCTTCTTCCTATTTCTGATCTAACTGCAGATAGTTACACCAACCAAAGATACTTCAGCCCAAAATGTCTCACCCACACTTCCTATACTAATTCTATTTGTAATGAAGGGGGTCTGAAATACTGCCGTTTTTTGAGAAGACGATCCCCTTCCTGTATCACCTGGCACCAGTGCCAAATGCATGGAGATAGAGCTCATGGAGAGCAGCTTTCTCTCTGCATATTGAAAAGTTTCTGTTTTCCTTTAACTTCCTCTGGAAGCTAAAATTACTTAAACTTTTAGTGTTTATGCACTTATTTGCCTCAATGACAACTCTTGTTTGGCTGATAGGAACCACATTAATAGATTTGTAAAATTCTCCAAATTGCAATAAATTTATGAAATGTATAAATTTATATTTTATTAAAGGATAAATCTCTGTTGGATAACAATTCTTAATCCCCTCAGTCAGCTTCTACCAATGAGTGTTTCACCCTTTGGGTTGTTGTCAAAATATTTAGCAAGAGATTTAGCAAGGTAACTGCAGAGCCAACGGAATATCTCAGCACAGCTTCATTAACCAGTCATTCAGTCATGAACTACAGTTCTTCAGGAAATCAGGATTACTTGTTTTCACTGCTTTCAAAACTACTTCTGGTATGTTAGTGTTTTAAGAGCCTTTCTTTCAGAGATGAGCTAGCTGGGGAAGCTTTTACAGGAAGAGGCATCTTGAGAAGAGGAACTGAATAGGAAGGAGATGTCTGCTGTTAACTGTGGCCATAGGAAATAGCTCTAGACCTCTTCTTCCCAGTAAAAGTTTCCTGGGCCATTTAAATATTTCACAAAAAGGATGTCCAATGGGAAGGGTCAACTATTGGCATCCAGGAGCAGCTTTGGAATGTCCCACATACAGGGAAGGGTACTGGTATCACAGTTTGGGAACCCCACTGCCCAGTGTGGGAGCCATGTGGATGTGGAAGAGGGAGTCTGTATGGAGTGAGGAAAGTGATGATAGAGGTCTGTGCAGGAGGAAAGCCTCAAATAAAAGAATACAGTGCACAGGATTTTTCAGGGATTGCAGTGGGGTCCAGGATCTTTTTGTTGGGGAAAGAAGTGATGCTGCAGTCCTAAATGGATCAAAAGTGCTTCTGTTCATTCCAACTGCTTGTAGGAAGGGGATATGAGGGTTTTGAGACCTTCTCTTGCCCTTCTCTCTTTCCTCATGTAGCATCTGCAAGGTCAGAAGATCATCTTCTAGAATGCAGACTTGCATTCTTCGTTCTATTTTGCTTTGTTCATTTGTTTCTGTCTGCAGTTTTGCAGAGGATGTCATTCACATCTACTATGAGAGTGACGAGGTGGTGTGTGAGGATGTGGAACTCCAGGCCTTTGTCAAAGACATTTACGTCTATGGAATGAGGGGTGTGAAAGCCTCAGGTAAGGTGTGAGTCCAGCCAGGTCTGCAGCTTGTCCATTCCCTGTGACAGCAGTGCTGAGTGCACAGCACCAGTTACAGACCCTCTCTCTTCTTGGCCTGAGGATGCTCAGTTTTATTGTGAGACCCCGGCTCAGGCCATCTCTCAGGACACAGCTCCCTCCTTTGACGCAGATTTTCATAAGCAGCTTGGGCAACTCGTGTAATCTCTCTGTACTGGGGACAGGTCCTTTGATTTTGTCTGCTCATGCTTTAAGCATTAGGGAGTGTGTCTGTGTGTATTGGAACCACGAGACAGACTGATAGAAATCAAGGAGCAGTGAGGCCCCTTGAATCCTCTCCTACAAACCTCACACCAAATGAGAACCTCCCCAGGAGTATATTGCTGCATTTCACATTTGTTCGGCATTTGTGTCCTCATTGAACTGTTCTACTCTCTTCAAGAAAAGATACTCATAATTTTTTCTGAGAAATATTTTCCTTTGCTCTGTTTCTTCTCACTTCCTTTCTTGCAAACCATTACTTGGCCATGAGAGCTCTCATCCATAACATGAGTAAATACTGAGTAAATACACCCACCTGAGTAAATACTCCCCTGTCATTCCCTAAACACGTTGCTTTTCTCTTCCACTCACATTTTTTTCCAAGCAGATTTTCAGGAGTTTATAGATTGGGCTATAGGTGGCTGGGGATTCTTCCTCTTCTCTGGTCTGATTTACATCTGTCAACATCTGTTGGCCGGTGACCTGGTGCAGATGGCTCTGGTGTTGCATTCACACATTTAGAGTGCCAGATGTCCCGGTAAAACTGTGATGTTTCCAGTCATTATGTTCTGGTGGATAAAAGGCTTCTGGGTTCTATCTGCCTGGAAAAGCAAAGGTTTGTTTTTGTTTGTCTAGTTGTCTCTTAGCAAAAGCTTAGAGATACTGTTCTTCCTGGTAAGAACTTCATGCTTGACCTCAGCATCTTGATAAGGGACAAGTACTGAGCCTTTCCAGGGCTCCAGCTGGGGTGGGATGCTACAAGCCCCACTGGTGGGAGGACTGCCACTACATAAAGGAAACCTACCAGGCTTGCAGCAAATCTTTCTGCACTGCTGCTGCTCCAGGAGTTGTATCATAGAGAAGGGAGACTTGGTGGGGTCTGTAAAGAATTGGAGGAGGCTAAATGAGGGAGGCTGTGGCACCTGCTTCTTCCCTGGGAGGGCTGCTCTGACTGAGAGAATGCCAAACTCCTTTAAAGATGAGCACGGTGTACTTAGAATAGCAGGACACAGGAGGGGATGGTGCATCCTCTCCTCTTTGGGCTTGGTGGCTGGCCAGAGGTTCCTCTTCCCTCTCACAGGCTGAGTTCATATCTGCATCATATCTGCGTCAGGTTGGTGATGGAGATGTGAAGCAGCTGGCACAGGCAGCCTGGGCAGGGCAGCTTGCCCCTGTCTGTAGGTATACTGGGACCTGTGGTCACACTGGGCTGGGACAGGGGTACAGCACAGGACTGTGATTTAGTGAGGATAGGAGTGATACAGGCCTGGGGTTGCTTTGGTTGCAAAATATTTCCCTAGTCCCTGAGTATTCTAGTTTTTCTTTTTATAACTCTGATTATTCTCCTTCAAAGACAGCTTAATGCAACTGTTTGTGTTCCTCATTCTGTTGTTTGTCTTTCAGAAGTTCTCATTTCCTCACTTCCCGTTTCAGCAAATAAACTCTCCCTGCACTCTTTCTTGCAATACACTTGATTGCTGAACCTCAGACCTTTATAAATACAAGCACATGGTCGCTTCCTCCTTGGCATGAGCCTTCCCTGCTTGCACTGCAGACTGAAGAAAAATGGAGCATCTGAGGTCCCTGCCCTGGGGACTCTGGGAGTTCCTTGCTGCAGGGTAGGTAGGACAGGGACACAGTTTTTAAAGGCATAATTATACTTTGTCTTTCCCTTATGGAACATCACATACTTTGCAAAGAGTGGTGATGCCTCACAGACTTGTATGAAGTAAGGCTGTTTTTACAGCTGCACAGCCAAGGCACAGAGGTTGAGGAGCTTCTGTTAGACCACACAGCAAGATTCATAGAACGCCCTGCTCTTCAGTGACTGCTGCCTGGCCCTCTAACCCATGTTTTGGTTTGCATCACTGCTGGGTGGCAGGGTTACTTCGTTGCTGGGTTAAGCTTTTCTTCTCCCTCATTTAGGGTTCCCTAAGATGATCAGGACACGTGAGACACTAGCAGAATATCTCACGGTGATCATGTTCACTACATCGGCTCAACATGCAGCTGTGAATTTTGGTCAGGTAGGAATTTGTGGGAAGACTGTTCTTCTTTCTGGGCTGGGAGGTACATCTACCAAGGCAGGGTCTGAGAAGCATTTTTTAGTAGATGTACAGAATTACATTACTTTTTCTGGTCAAATAACTGCAGAGATGTCTACAAATACCTGTGAAGTCTGTGGAAACTGAAGTAATTTGGAAGCTGAGAAAGGCATTTCAAGTCCTACAGATGTAATAAAGATCAGATTAGGGCTCTAACTCATATATTTTAGTTTTGTTGATTTTATTATGGGAATAATTTCTTTAAGCATTTAAATGGCATTGCTGCTCGTTTCTTGAGTTTACAAACCAAGTGGCAACTTGGAGCTTCCTCTGTGATGTTTTATGTGTCACATACTGATAAGCTATGTTTTCCCTGCCTTCTTTGACTGACATATATCTGCCCTGAAACTATAGTAACAACCTGCCTTTCAAGTGCTTTCAACACCAAGGCATTTTGGAAAGCAGATTTAACAGCCAGTAGGAAACTACTTTGTCAGTCACAGAGCTTTTTCAGTGAGTGGGTGGTCTGTCACTGGAGCAGGCTTCCCAGGGAAGTGGTCACAGTTCTAAGCCTGCCAGAGTTCAAGGAGCATTTGGATGATGCTCTTAGTCTGATGGTTTAGTTTTAGGTATTTCTGCAAGGAGCAGGGAGCTAGACCAGATGATCCTTATAGGTCCCTTCCAACTTGAGATATTCTATGATTTTGTGACTTTTTTTTTTTGCATGTTCTTGCTTCAGGCATAGGTGGTCTTTGAGATATGATCTCAGAGATAAGCAGAGAGACCCTCTTTCTTATGGTGGTTATTCTCAAATACCCTACATCACTTTCTATGCTGACCCTCCTGTTCACCCCTGCGGCTTAGGAGCCCTGGAGAAGGTCTAGAACCTGGTGTCTAATGAACTCACACTAGGGCTGTGATGTGTCCATGACCAGGGACCTCTGCAGCTATTCTCTCCTAACCTATCTTTACAACTGATTGAGACAACTCCAGTGCCCCCCTCAGAAAATCCTGTCTGTTCAAGCATTACCAAGAAACCATCTCTTAATTTGGCATACAGAGGATATGCAGCCCATCCATAGAAGGATCTTCAGCCATGGAATCAAAAGGCAGGGAAGGCTGAGGGGAGGAGGAGGAGGTGGCTGTGCACTTCCCCTCAGGCAGAGCAGGGGATATGTATGAAGGTAATGAAAAAGTGCTTGGGGAAGAAAGAGTTCTGGTAACTGCAGCATCTTAGATGGTGACAAAACTCAGGGTCATATCCGAGGCAAAATGAGACATCAGCATCTTACAGCAGTGCACCAGGCCAGAAGTGACTATGAATTCCCAGTCTGCTACTCACCATGGCCATATCTGCATGCAATATGCCATCCCTCTTGATGAACCAGCATGCTTTATCTCTGTTAGTATCTGACCACATGGGCATTCACTGTGGGCATGTTCTTGGAGGAAATTTTGCAGAAAAGAGGAGCTGGAGTAAAGGCAATTGCCTCAGGTTATCAGAAGGGAATTTTGTTTAATAAAATATTTAAGACCTTAGTCAGTCTGCTGAATTCGGGCTGTGTGGTACACGCCTGTGGTTAGCAGAATAAATACTCCCATTTAGATTACCCAACTCTCCCTCTTGCAAGTTCCTGAGCAAAACAGTAAGGACTTCCTTGTCACCTGCAGTTCCTTTCCAGAGCATCTTATGTCTTAGTCCTTAGTATCTTCTCTTTCTGAGGGGCTCACGTTACGGAAGCAAACTCCCTGTTGGCAAACTCCTGATTTTCTTTGCTGTGCTTCTAAATACCAGCCACTGCAGGTTTTCACTGTGGTCTCTCGCTCTGTTGTGCAGTATGACTGGTGTTCCTGGATTCCCAACGCCCCGCCAACAATGCGCTGCCCTCCTCCAACAGAAAAGGGGACAGTCACCATTGAGCAAATTGTGGAGAGTCTGCCAGACAGGGGACGTTCTTGTTGGCACCTTGGAGCTGTCTGGGCCTTGAGCCAATTCCAGGACAAAGAAGTAAGTCAACCTCCGTGCTCTAAGTGCTGGAGATGTGAGACCATGAGGGCCATGTCAAGACTGCATAGACTCATGAGACTGTTGTGCTGCTCTGTGCTTGACTTGGCCATTTTCACCTTTCTGTGGAGATGCGTCAGTGCTGTGGGTTTGTCTGTGTTCTGCCAGCTCTGAGCAAGAAGTTGTATTTTTTACTCTGAGGCTGTCTCAGCCATAATCAAAGTTTATAAGCTTGAGCATGGCATTGCTGAATAAGGATGCTGGTGTGGGAGGCAGAGGGCTGCAGAGGTATAAGGGTTTTCTCCATTCCTTGTCCTTGCAATGCTGGGGAAGAAGGTACCACTGTGTCCTCATGTCCTGTTCCTTTGGAATAACCTTTTCTAGTGCCCTGTGCACTACAGCTGTGGCTTGTGCCTGGCGGGTGAGGAGTGAAAACAAAACAAGCCTACAGAAGGCTTTGCAGACCTGGTCTGGTGCCATTTCCCTTATGGGAAATGAGGTTGTAGGTACCTGGTTGTGTCACGGTAGGACATGAAATAGATTGACTCCATATAGTTGTCAGAAGAGAAAGAAGGCTTTATTTACAATTCCAACAGCTTCTTTTATAACAAGCTGCACTAAAAAGATCTATTATTGGTCCATGGGACTGGCACTTCTCTCCATTGCTTAAGTCATAGGAAACAACACCTGGGGACAGTTATTATGGGAAAAGGAACACTGTTTGCTGAACCTGTTTTGAGAAATAGAGAGAGATGTTTTGAAAAGAGAGAACTGTTGACAACTTTCCCTTGGGAAAACAGCTAGGAATAGTTAGCAAGCTAAAATTCAGGCTCAGAAATATCGCGTCCACATGGTTGTTTCACAAAAGGGTTCTGGAGAATGTGTTTTGAAATCCTTAAATAAAAGATGATGGACAGAGGGTACTTTAAATTCAGTTTCTCTATAAGAAGAAAGCAGTACTAGCAGAGAAGCTTGTACTGTGGGGAAATAGTTCCCAAAGTTTCCAAAGCAATGCCAGTGTGCATATTGGCAGGGCGCTTTTCAGAGCACCCTTAGAGTCCAGGCTGACTAAAGCAACTGTCATATTGAAACAGTGAAGGACAGTTATAAGTCAACAGAATCTTCCACTGTCACTGAATGAAGCAGTCATCTTCCTTTTAAATCTCTGGGTGTGAATTCCCCTCTCATACTATCCTTTTTTCTAGCAGCATAAATGTTTGTGTGGCTATACAGAGATCTGGCATAGGAAGCTCGTCTGACTGATCACTGGCCTGAATAAAAGTGCATGGTTTTCAGTGCATGAGGTCTCTTTAGGTCCAGGAGTGCCATGTAGATGCCTGAACCAGCACCACAGAAAGATGCAGGGATGGAAAGAAGCAGCCAGCAATAGAGGGAAGGTGTATGCAAGCTTAAATATTGATAACACTATTTTAATAGCAACATTTGTGAGGTGAGGTAAGGCATGGTGTTCTGCCGAATGGCATAATGTTGAAACAGAATTGCCTTTGCTTTCTCAAAGCATGATTTCTCGGTGTTTTTCAATTAGCTGTTTCTGGGTGTGTACCCAGATGAACACTTCGTGGAGAGGCCAGTGAAAGAGGCTATGGCAAAATTCCGCAAGAATTTGGATGAGATTGTCAACACCATCACCGAGCGCAACAAGAACAAAAAGCTTCCTTACTACTACCTTTCCCCAGATCGTATTCCCAACAGTGTTGCTGTTTGAGCACATAGCCAGGAGAGTCAGAAGGCCTGTAAACCTAATGATGTTTTTCTGTTATATGCTTCTTCAATTTTCAGAAATGGATAAGAAACCCACCCTCTCCATCAGAGCTTGCTTAAGTATATTTGAACTTTCAAAATAAATTTGGTTATAACCAATCTTGCAAACAAAGCCTAACTGACTGCACTCTAGGTCAAATTTGTAACAGATTTATTTTTCCAGGATTTTAAAACTAATCTTAGAATCAATAGACATGTTTCTGTTATCTTTCCCTCTCCTTGTCAAAACAATGTAATCACATATTCACTTACTTAATGGAAATAATATAATGAGCAATAAGCAAGTCACATTTTAAAATCCTTCCTGTTTTTAATAGGTGACACTGGTGACATAAAAAATAAAGTATTTAAAGTTTAAGCACTGTTTTGAGTCTGATTAATGTCAAGTATTTTCACTACCATTGTGAATATCCTAATCAGGATGAAGGTAGAAGCAGGAAATTTTCTTGACATAGTTGATGGGGTTTTATCACTTTTTTACCAAGTTCATGTGGAATGACATCTCATAAGAGATGAAAATTTTGTACCTACTTAAACCTAAGTATTTTCTACATGAATCTAGGAAGGTTTGTTTTAGCCTAGAAGCGCTTATGCTCAGTTTCTGTTTCATTGCTGAGGCTGCGGGAGTTTGTGGACAATTTCTTCTGTTTTGTGGGGAATGAGGAGGCTATTTTGTATCATTGAAAAATTTGTGGAGAGGGCTTAATTGACAACTTCTTAGAGGAATCTTTAGATTCAGCCAATTAAGAATAACTGGCATGTCCCGTCTTATAAACCACTGAGTTTTGCCTGTTTTGTTTAGAGGTGTTTATGTTCAAACACTTGGGCTCTGGTAAAAGTTGAGGAAGTCACTGAAAAAAGCAAAATTGAGGTTTGTGAAATTTAAGAGTTGTGGTTTTGCTGATTAGAATTTGGGTTTATTTTTTCTGAGAATTTGTTCCATGTACTTGATCTGCCAGCATGCAGTGTGTTTTCTAAATAGATAAGAAAGTTTCTTGTGCTAATAAAACAAAACTGAACAATTTCTATTTCCTAATTCAGCATTTAATGCTGTATGTCTCAAAAACCTTGTAGGAATAAACAAAACATGCTGTGTAGAGAAATGAAGCTTATGTCATTGAGAAATATAGTTCTTTCTATCATTCAGGTGTGATTTGGAAAAGAGTACTACTGAAATATACATCCTTTCATATGAAACAGGTGTGAAAATTGATTTTAGACCCGTTACACCAGACTGATTCCTGTTTTTTTCCCCCAACCAAAGACTTCAAGAAAAATGTGGAAGGTAAGACCATTTCCTGTTATTGAGGTAGTACGTTTATGATTTGTGCATCATCTTCTCACTGCAGCCCATGAGAAGTGATGAGTGTAGAGGCAGAGTAAAGAAACATGGAATAGGATCAAGGAATCAGAGACAACTTGGTGAGCCCACTGACTTGAAAAGTGCAACTTATATGCAACAAGCTGATGCAATATATCCAGCACACCAGCTCTAACTTCTGTCCTTCTCCTATGTACAGAGAATGTCCTCTTGCTTCAGCTTTCATTTGATAATTATTTGCACAGTCAAGTATCTGTTTAGAAAACAGATACGGAAGGAGGCTGGTGGATGTTTTCTCACATCTGTGCATTCTGCTGTAGCCTGTGGACCTGGGATACAAGTACAGTTGATGAGAGGTTTGGGGAATTAAACATGTAGCTTTGAAAACTGGCATTAGCATCTGATTCAAAGGCAGAAAAGGCTGTGGAAAGAGGTGAAGAGGTTAAAAATAATACTGGCACCAGTAAAGCAGCAGATACTGGAAAATAGTAAAGTGCTTACTCTCCTAGGGGGTCTGGGTGTACATGTTGCTGTCCCACTCTCAGCTCCCTTTTCAACTTGTCTCCATCTATCAGAAAGTCATCTTCCTGTGCATGGGCCATGGGTTCCTTTCCCACATCTTTAGCCATGACTTGCTCAGAGGTGTCTCCCAAGTCATAGTACTAGGGTACAGTACCCGCTTGCAGGTTCCCTCCTAGGTGGAAATGAATGTATCAGCTGTCTCTGAAGTGTGTTGTGCACTCAGCTTGTGACAGACATTAGAGCTTGATGTGCATCAGCCCCGCTCTACCAGGGTTTGACAGCCAGTAACTTGTGTCTCGGCTGGATGGCTGCTGCTACTGGTCAATCCATGGGAATGTAGCCTGACTCTTCAACTCAGTCTCCCTTGATGGAAAATCAATTGCAGTGATTCCCAGCTGGCTGGAAGATTGAACTAGTTTCAGGATGCTGGTTCAGGAAGTCCTGCCAGCATATCTGAACCTGCTTTCCTCTTTTTGCAGGGTGAATTTAACTCTATAAACTACTTTTGGGATTGTCCCTCTCCCAACCCCAAACATACCTTGCAATAATATGATTCTCACTGCCCCTGAAAACAAAGCCTTCATACTTCTTAGTCATCCCATATGAAGTAAGCTATCCTTTTTCCATCAGTCCCCATTTTTACATGTGGGAAAATGAAATAAGAGCAATGAAATTCAGTAGATCAGCCCTGATTTGAGGATCTTCCTTTATAGAGAGAACGTGAGAAAGTTGTGTATCTGAAGCATGCTAGTTTTATCCTTCTAGAGAGCAGACAACAGGCTCAGGCTTGGCTGCTCAGAATTACATGCTCTGTTGCATGTTGAGCAGAACATAAAATAAACCCCAAAAGATGTGTTTCTAACTAGCAAGCTTCAACCAGCAATTGCCCTTTCCTGCAACAGTAATAGCGACATGGTATCTAGGAAGAAATTGAAATCACTACTATCACAGTGAGATAGTATCACAAGGGTGTAGTTTGCTTTATTTCTACACTAAAAAGGCATAAATATTGCACAATCCAACGTGGCTGGTACATTTAGAGGTTAACTGAGTCATGGGTTTTTATGGCCAGAATCTGGGGGGTTGATTGCTTAGACTGATCTCAGCATAACACAGGCATTCAGATTTCCCTGAAACATTTTCCTCTTCAAACTCAGGGCAGGGGTGCTTGATCTAGGAATCATCTGTGAACATATCCACTCACAATGTACCAAAGCATGATTCACCCCGTTGCTTGAGACACTTGTCTCACTGGTGAATCCCTCTTGCTGTGAAAGATAAATGCTATGTTTCTAGTTTGGTGTGCATTCTAGCTTCACATCTTGCAACAGATGGCATGCTTCTTGCAGCAGCCATGTGTGACTGAAGGTCCTTCTCTGACCATGTTCCCTACTCCATGCTTCCCCTTTCTTTTGATAAACTGAATAATTTCCTGAGTCTTTTGCTGTAAGACTTACTTTAAACCTCTTATCTGTTATCACTGTGTGCACAGCATGTGGGCAGATGACAATGATGATTAAATGGCTATTTCAGTCATTATTTCATAGGCTGCATTTCCTTGTGCTTGCAACTATGTATCTGCAGTTTTTTCATAAATTTTTGTCACAAACAACACAGCAAATTGTCTGTGTTGCTGAACAAGTTTTCTGTTTGTACATATGCAAGCAGTGGACAATACCTTCAGGGAGTAAAAGAAATATTAAGTGAGTTATATGTTCAAATATTTCCTTTTATGAGTTGAGTGGGGACCTGGACTTCAGTAGGTCCCTATCAAGCTTCAAATTCAGCATACTGTATATCCAGCAGTCTTTTAACTTTAGGTTTGCAGTGTTTAAAATCCACTGATAAGGCTCAATCTCTAATTACATAGCTGAGTTACTGTGGAATCATAGAGTAGTTCGAGTTGGAAGAGATCTTGAAGATCATCTAGTTCTAATCCCCTGCCATGAAGGGTTCTATCTTGCAATGCTAGAAATATTTAACTTGTATTTAATTTATTAATTTATGTATTCAGGCTTTTGGCTTCCTGCATAGAGCAGAATACAGCAGAGGTTTCTCGGGAGCCTGGCCAGCCAGGTCTGCGGAGCTGTGCAAGATACAGCAGAGGAAGGCCTTAAACGCAGTGCAATTACCACAGTCTGTGTCAGCAGTGGGAAGTGAACTGAGAACACCCTTTCATACTGGACACTGAAGAAGCATTTCTTTCCCAACTTGGTGCTTGTTTGTAGAGCTCTCCCTTCATCTTCTAGTACCTTGTCTGAGCACCTCCCTCACATGCATGAAGTGACCAATGTCATGTGCAAACTTAACAGCTGCCACATGTCAATCCTCCCGCTCCACTTGCTGCCTTTTCAGGATCCCTTTCAGGAGAAATCCCCATAAGCAAGTGGTGTGTTGGTCTTCCTGCAGACTTGGCAGCAGAGCCTCTGAGTCTTTTTGTCTGTGTGGGAAGTACAGCAGTGTAAGAGTCACATCTCTGGGGGGGCTAAAGCATTGGATGATTCTCATCTCATTTAAATGGCTGCAAATACTTTGTAATGCAGTGTTCTTTGGTTACAGCCTGCTGCTCTCGGATCTTTCGTTTCATTTCACCAATAAGCTGAGCCGTACCATTTGTATAAAAAAATACTGCAGTCATGACAGCAAGGGGAGCTCTATTTCCACTCTCAGGCAGTATCAAATACAGACTCCAGCCTTTATTTTCTTTCTGGTTCTAGGGTCAGATCTAGATAAGCTACATGACGTTATGAGACAGTTCTCACTCACCTGTGAGGAAAATATTATAGCGGTCATTGTTAAAGCTGGTTGGTAATGTTTCAGATCTGCCAAGTTTATAAATAACTTTTTTGCATGTTCTAGGGAGCAGTGTCTGTGGCACTGTCTGCTGCCACTCATCTACTAATGGTTAGCAGCCATCAATCTTCAACAGTAATCAATAATCAGCATTAACCACTCTCCTAATAGTTGTAGAATAATCTGTCTGAGGAGATGTTTACTGAAAAGCAGACATGCATGGTGACAAAGCCAACCTGATGATCAGGTGTCAAAAAGTGTTTAGGTAAAGCTTTGAACAGTCTGGTTTTGTCTGGTGCTTGCCTGGTCACTGCTGAGCTTCAAAAGGTAGAAAAGCTGTGTTTGGTCAGGCCTAAAACAAGCAGATCTGGTTTGCCTGACTCTATGGAAACAACAGGTCAGAGGCAGACTTCCTACCTTCCTGTGTTTGTGGGAAGTATGTAAGTGTTAACCTGATTTTCACTTGGCCACTATATTTGACCCAACATAAACATGCCCATTAACAGGCTTCATAGTGGACTACAGAAAATCAGATGCAATTTTGGCATGGAGAAAAATGGGTTTTTACATTTTAACCTAAAAGCAATGGATTTACACCACTGGAATCCTACTTAAGCCTGGGTTGCATCAGTATATTCAAGCTGTTTCAGCAGCAGCATTTCACAGCAGGTTTTTCTTTTTTGGGGAATAAAAGGCCATCTGGAAGCCTTCTTCCTAGGAACTGTACTGCTGAAACATTATTTTTCTGGCATCATTAGATCTCAAAGGCTAATGAGCACTACATGATTTAAAAGTGGGGGTACTGGTACTTCTGTCTGCATAAATGAAGTGGGTAGAAATAATCAATAAGCATGGCCAAGATTTAGTTATGTTTCTTCTCCCTTGGTTTTACAGGGCTAATTTGACAGCAAAGATATGAATAATTCTCTTAAAGGATGCATAGGAAATGTTTCTGAAAAGAAAACTTTCTTAACAGTATTTGTGTCTCAAAAGGAAATCAACAGATGTAGTAATAGAAGGATGCAGGAGGCTTTGCAAAATACATGTACTGGAAGCAGAGGGTCTGAGGACAGCAGTGACAGAGCAGGTTTGAGCTGCATTTGGGTGACCCACAGAAAGGTCTGAGGCTTTGCTGAAGTAATGGATCATATTCAGATGTACAAATTGATCAAAGCAGCTAATGTCAAAATGTCTTTCTGTACAGTTTTTGGGAGTTCTACAGGTGGAGATCCAGAAAGTAAGCTTGGGAACAAGCTAGCAGCTTCCCCACAGTCTGGATGAGTTCTGGATGAAGGTTCTTGGCTGTTTATGTGAAAAATCTCCCAGAACAGAGTTACCGATCATGAAAAGGGAATCTGTATTTCAGCATTTGATCCAATGTGTAGAAAACTGCCAAAGGAGACTCAGTGGGACTGACCACGTGCTGGGTCAACACTAAGAATTCAAGACTTCATAAACACTGACACCTTTTCAGTTCCTGAAAGACCTCAGAAATTATGTGAATCATAGAATCATAGAATATCCTGAATTGTTAGGAACCCACAAGGCTCTCTGAGTGCAAGTCCTGGCCCTGCACAGGCCAACCCCACGAATCACACCATGTGCATGAGAACATTGTCCAGTTGCTTCTTGAATAATATATAAATACAAGAATAATAAAAATATATATAAATAAAAGAATAATAAAAAATATATAAAAACAAGAATAAAAGGTGTCACAAACAGATTGTTGTCTGAAGGCTTCACCTGCTTTCAGAAACATGCAGTGCAACCTCACTGCATGGGCTAAACTTCCCTGCTCACATTTCCTTCACCTTTGTCAGAACATGGTGTGCTGAAAATGGGAGCACCACGGAGAGGAGGAGGGAGCTTGTCCTTTTGGTAAGATACTACTCTGTACAAGTTACTGGGGAGACTTTTGCAGGAATCATGTATGACTTGGCACTGGTTGAGAGTTGAACACACTTTATTTAAAAATCTGAAGACTGATAAAGAGCAACTTTTTGGACACCTGTGCACATAGGTCAGCATACAGCTTATAAATTTATGAAGAGAAATAGTTTACTGATATGTTTGCCTGGCTGTTTCTTCAGGCAACTTTAAGAAAAGTGATTCACACAACATACTTCCAGTGAAGCATGAAAACACTGTTGAGTGAAACTGTGCTTTGGTTTGGTTTCGTATCACTTTATCTCTTTTACAACTTTATCTGCTTTATCAATAGAATCACTTAAATGTTGCAGTCAAAATCATGTCAAGAGCCTGTAGCTAAAGAGAGAAAAATTCAAATAAGGAGGACTGGTGATTGATATATCATCACTGAAAATTTTTGAACTCAGTCTGGCTGAATCTTGAAAGATTATGTTGGCAGTCTAACAAGCAAAAATTCATTGTGCTGTAGAGATGGTCATGTCAAACTGCATTAATTTATGGTTTCATCATTTATAAATGCACATTTTAACAGGAGAACCCAGTTTTAGAGGAGTCAGGAGAATAATCCTTGAACAACTGTAAAAAATGTTAGTGTAGGGTGTAGTTATGTATCTGCAGTTTTTCTGTGATGCTTCTTATGATTTTTTTTATTGCTTTTGGTCTCATTTGATCTGCCAAAGTTCATCTGTCTCTCGGCTTTCCATGATAAATGTTTTCACTATGAGTAAATTCACTGGGGAAAAAGTGCATGTAAAACCAGGTTTCCTATTAGTAACATGCATGGTACAATTAACGAATAGTCTTTTCACACCAAATCTTCTTAGGCCAATAACATTTTGGATGTATTTTTGGTTTTCCAAATCTTGGGCTACTTAAAGCTGGAAAATGTCACTTGTTTGTTCCTAATGCAAAATTTAATCATCAGACTGTTCTTTTACGCTTTTTATTTTTCAGTCATTCACATAGCTAATTAAATTCACAGGACCGGTAAATGCAACTTTTTTTCATTGCAAAGAGTGTAATTCCCTTTTAAAGTCAGCTGGCTTTCACCAAGGTTTTTGAAGGAGGAGCTTGGCTCTTTATTGCCAACAGGTAAGATTCTGTCCTTTTCTTCATAAATATGGCAGCACCTTGCCACTAACGGTGTTGATTTTCAGGCTCTGAAAATGACTCCTAATTGCTTGTGTGAGCTGGTGTCACCCAGATTGAGCCAAATGACCAAGATGGCCCTTCACACCCTACAGCATGAGAACATACTGACAGTAAAAGAAATCATGTACTGGTTCCCATGCCCCCTGTGCTGGTGAGGGCAGCAGGAGTATTTGTGAGAGCTTTGCCAGTGCTTTGTGTCCCCAGGCATGCAGCGTCTGTGACCTGACCTCCCATGCATGGAGCCCTGGCAGGGGATGACTGCGCACTCAGACCTGGAGGGGAGGTAAGAGAGGGCAGATGTGATGCAGCTGTGGGAGAGTTTTGACTTCAAGGGTCTGGATGTGAGCCAGTGAAGAAAACCAGAGAGAAATACCTGACACAAGTATGATGTGAATCCTGATACAAATTGCATGCCATTAATATTGTGAGTCTTCCATGTGTTGTCACTGCTGTTGTCCTGCAGTCCTGGAATCCAGCTTGTTTCAGGTGGAGGGCCGTTTGGTTTGGAAGCACCTTTGTGATTGTGTTTAGCTAGTCCACTGTGCTCTGGGAGGTCATCAGGAAGGCTTAGAAAAAGAAACTCTCTCTCCATAGCAAAATGATGAGATCAGACTTTTCTAGAGTGTTTTATGACAGATTTATGAAATGAGAATCACAGTGGCCATAACCTCTCAAATTCCAGGTGTGAGTCCTTGTGGAGGATGGGAAGGAATGCTGGAATTCTTGAAGGGGTCGTCATGGGACAGGCACATCCCATGGGGAAGTACCAAGGGTGTGGGGCAGGCAGGGAGAGGTACCTGTGGCACGACTCCTTCCATCTGGGGCAGGGCACCTGAAGCAAAGAGGGAAGGATGCAGAGGGGGCTCAGAGCACAAGCTTTTAGAGAGGGAATAGTTGTGGCGTAGGTGAGGATCACACAGAGAGGAGTTGGGACAAGTATCATGAGAGATGAGTGAAACTGAAGCCCTGCCCAAAGCTGAGCAGCAAGGGAAGCAGAAGCGAAGCAGCCCCACAGTGATACAAAGAAGAGTTCTGGAGAACTGCTGGGGCCTCCAAGGGGCCTTGTGGGGTTGTGGGGACACTGCCCTGCTTCTGGACTATGTAGTAGTCAGATGTTCTTGTCACTGGTGCCCTCTGCTGCTGCTTGACTGTGTTAATGTTTTTTAGAAACATTTGTTCTTTGCCAACACTGTTAATATTTACCACCTGGTAAACAGAGTGCTCTGGCATCTCACTATGAGATTTCTAAGAGAGTATGTGTAAACATGGAGATTTACCTCTTTGGTCGAGTTTTACTTCTGATAGCACTAAGGTCCCACTTCTTTACATCTCAGCAATTTGTGCAGTTGTCCCTAGTGATCCCTGCTGCTCTGTTTTCATTTGGAATCAGCACTGAGCTCAGATTCAGATTTTCCAGGATCTTATGTTTTCACCTGGACATGTCTGACATTCCCCTGGTACAGTGATTTTTCTAGTTTTAATAACAGTCATGGCTTTACATGACTGACTGCTATTGACTTTGTCCCTCGCTCAGTGATTATCAGTATAAAAACACAGAGTCATTTTATTTAGACACCATTCCCATGCCTAGGGTGGGTATAGCATTTTTTCTTGATGAATAGTCAACAGGTTCCATTATCTGAGATCATAAAACATGCTGATGGCATTTGCTGAAGTTGTCCCAGAACTTTGTCCAGCTACAACCACATAAAATACTCTCTTCCTTTCTCAGCCACAGCAGAAACACCAGAGTAGTAGTTTCTGGAGCAAGGTGGTACAAGGAGACCCCCGTGATGGTAAAGGCAGTCCCACAGCAGCAATGTGGCCCTGAGGTATCAGTGTGGGGCCTTTGGGGCTGTCACAAGCTCTGTGACTGCAGGAGTGCTCTCAGGCATGTCATGTCACCAACCAGTCAGTCCCTAAGCTCTGTCTCTACCCGCATCTCCAGAATTTTGCCATTGAAATCTTCTGCCCTTCTCTTTGTGCATCTTTTGATAGCAACAAGGGCACAAGCAGTAGTGTGTGTGGTGGCAGAAACAAGAGATTATAGGAAACATCAAGTTTAAATTTGCTTATTTTATAAAATGTGTATTTGTGCAGACCCCTTGCAAAAAGAATGGTCAGGACAAAGCAGGGAGAGAAAGGTCAATTATCTCTTAAAGCAGAGATGGAAACCTCAGAAAATGAATATTCATTGTCTAACTCCACGGTAGAATGATTTTTAGTTTGTTATCAATGGCCTTTCTCTATACTTATTCGACTTTCATAATCATATCAGAACTGGATCATAGCTTTTCCCAGGAACATGCCAGGCCAAGGTTGAAAATCAGTTATCTTATTGTAGAGAGACCTTTTTGAAGATGATGAAGGCATTACTGGATTATTCTGCTCCTAGTCATTCCCATGTTCATCCAAAGTGTTTCTTCTGAATTGAATTTTTGCATATTTATATCAGTCTGTTGGTGTAAAGAGTCCCTTCTCATACAGAGATTTTCTTTGATTGATTACCTGGAGTCTGCATTTGTCATTTCTTGAGCTGGGGTCCTAGACATGAAGGCATAAGAGGATCCTTTTGGGTAGACAGAGGAATGAGACTTATCTTTGGAGCCTTCCTGCTGCTAAGTCCATCCCTGAATAGGGGAATCACCGTGCAGCTGTAACTCCTTGCATGAGGAGTTTTGTGGTAGTGGCTGCTGTGTGTCCATCCCAAGGAGCTGAACAGCAGTGGAGAGAGGAGGATCCCTTCAGCCGTATTTACCATATGGCTTTGGAGTTAGACCCTGATCTTCCACGAGCTTCTGGCAGTGTTTCAGACCCTGGCAATCCCCCTCAAGTCCAGCTATTGGAAAGAAGCAATCTTTATTTCTCCCAGCAAGACAAGTGGGAAGAGATGATTTATGAATTTGAGGCATACATAGGAGCCCAGCTGCTTTCAGGGAGACTGGATGGCATAGTAATGCTGCCATTAACTGTCTTTAATAAAGATGGAAAACCCCAAGCTGTTGGATTTCAGCTAATCCCTGATTCATTGCCTATGAAAAACACTCAGCCTGAACACCTTACACAGTTGCTGGGGGAATGAACAGCAACAGGATATCCTCTCTCCTGCATTCTCCTATTCTGATCATAAATTATTAACAAACCATCCAAGTAGCAGAAAACATTTATTTCTCAAAATAAGATAGTACCAGTTAATGAGTATTCACCCAATCACGGTTTGGTTTGCTTTGGTTTGCTTTGTTTTGGGAGTGTGGGGGTATTGTTTGTTTTGTTTGGGGTTTTTTTGTTTTGTTTTGTTTTGCTTTGTTTTGGGTTGGGTTGGGTTGGGTTGGTAGCTGTTTTTTTGGGGACTGGGTTTTTTACCATAGAGCACCTAGCAGCCTTTCAATGGTCTGTTACTAGTGACACTATTTCCACACCGTGTTCCACACTATTTCTCTTCCGGCAAGGAGTGGTGGGCAGGAACCCAGCCACTAACTATAAACAACCTTTGCAGCCATACTGCAAGGATTTGTTTTTGTTCACTTTTAAATAGCACTTTTAATGTTAATATATCAGTACATGACCTTTCGGAATAAAAACAGGCAATTTTCTTTGCTGAAACATAATTTTGATAACAAACATTTCATTTGGGTTTTGGGGGGTTTGAGTGTGTGTGTGGCTGAGTGTTGGTTTGGGGATTTTTATTTTTTTTTTTCAAAATTTCTTGGTGGATTTGGATGAAAACTGGGCTAAAAAAACAGTATTTATTTCCTGATGAAGAGATAAAATTCTGTCCCCCGCACTTCATCAACTCTGTCATTATGTAAATAACATCCTCAATTGTACAGCAACACACAGCTGGAAATGCATGTGGAAGTGTAAGAGGAGCCAGCCACCAACTCTGGGCCAGACCAATGTTCCATCTGCTCCAAAGACTGTCTGGCAGTAGCTGGGAATGCATGAGATGTGGATGTGTGTGGCACACACTTCTGTCTGCTTGCAACATACTCTGTAATGACAGTCAGAGAGTCAAAAAGGTGGCATTTGGGAGAGAGGACAAGGCTTTCCTCACCCCTCCAGGCACAGTCGTAGATGGAGACAAGGAAAAGACTGAGTGAGGGGCTGTAGCAAGAATTTGAGCTGTGGAACTCTTGATGGGATTGTTTCATTCCTGAGATTAAGGGCGTCATTCTTAGGTTGGACAGGAGACAGAGTTGTTTTGCATTAGATGGCAGCGCTGAGAATCGGCCTAAAGGAGAAATTGCTGTCTGCCATGCTCATTTTAGGAGCAGCCTGTAACATGGAAAAGAAGTCTGGATCTCAGGTGTTAGAACACCTGAGCAGACATCCAACTTCTTGGAGCATAAAATGATCAATCTCTTAGTACAATCACGCTATCCAGTATGTGAGTTTCAGCACAAGCTCTAAATGAACATCACCCAGGTTTGTCCAAATTTCTGTCACCAATCTGCAGGTTCTGCATATCCCAGTGCTGCAGGCTCAGGTGTGTCAGATATGGTGCATATGCCCTCCCTCCACTGGTGCAATCATGTTGCACCTGGCCATTTGTTGTACAGCACATTGCCAGCACTGAGGCAAATAATGTGCCTGGCCAGAGGCCTGGAAAGAAAGAGGATCCACAGAGCACCTGAGGAAGCAGCACATTTGCAGCGCCTCACCTTCTCCAGCACAAAACTTGCTTAGCAGCCATCTGGAGAAATCACTATGTTTATCCATGACAGTGTGAACCCCTCCATGGACCTGGGATGAGCCAGCCAGCAGTAGAAAAGTAGCACAGGAATATCCCCTTGATTGTGGAGCCTGTTACTTAATTTTTTGAGCCATAAGAGAAGGCCCATATATTTTTTCCCTTGGAGGGTTAAGAGGAAAAAGGAGAGATGTGAGAGAAATACCATAGAAAGAAAGGAATTAATGTTACCTTTTTGATA
Organism: Donacobius atricapilla; assembly: GCA_013397315.1. Lineage (NCBI taxonomy): Eukaryota > Metazoa > Chordata > Aves > Passeriformes > Mimidae > Donacobius > Donacobius atricapilla. The sequence continues at coordinate 1,173,816 of WBMY01010284.1, forward strand.
TTTTTCCCCCAAAATTTACTTAACCCAGCCCACAGATATAAGGAACTTATAATATCACACTGATAGAGTGAGACTATATATATAATTCCAGTAGATTCAAATTTCCTTATATATCAATAAAAAATTAAATTAAAAAACAATGGCTGAAGCAAGTAGTTTAGAATCATTTATAAATTGGTATTCCATGCATATACATTATCCAGTTAGCTGTATTTATTTTTATAAATATATACTTTGTCTCATTTAAATATTTTTGTTACTTTCAACTGCTCTTCATATTAGCCAAGCCCCTTAGGGGCAGAAGGGGAAGCACCTCAGATGTGCCTCCCTGATCTTTGTACATCCCTTTCTTTCCAGTAGCACAGTGTGTCTTTCCATGGAATGAAAAGGGACCCCGTGCCAGGGCACCTAGCAGTACCTCTCCCTCCTGCTTCCTCCTCTGCAAGCCACAGTCCCCACTTCCAGAGGCTGCTGCTCGAAGGCTGTGCCCTCATCCTGCCGTTATTCTGCCACCTATTTTCTTTTAATCCTTGTACTCGCTACCCCCAGATAGCTCTTGTTTGCTGCCTAGGTTTTTCTGTTGAGGCTTCCTGCTAGCAGCATTTGGAGACCTCTGCATCTGACCAGTCTCCTACGGGGAATGACAGCAGAGCCATGGTGCTTGGAGCTGGTTTTCTGGGCTCATATTTTGCTTAGAGTCTTCTCTTTTCTTGGCCTCCAAGTACACAGTTTGTGAGACATTCAAAGTTCAGGACCTGCTTTTAGGGGTTGGACTGATGATTTTCTGCCTCGATAGCTTTTTTTCCCCCAGGCAGCAGTCTGCAAATGATATTCAAATGGACCTGTGGAAAGTGGAATTACTCTGCCTCCAGGACAGATACAAACCTCTCATAAGGATAAATTCAGTATTCAGGCTAGGAAAATCTGTTTATTTCACAAGAAGAGGGTGACAATGTTCTTTTTCTTTTCTTTTTTTCTCAATTTTTCCTTTTTTAAGGCTGAAACATTTCTAGGCAGGCCTTTGCCATCACATGATCTATAAGTACTCCCAGGTAGGTAGGTACAGCTGGATCAAATAATAAATAATAATCGGTTCTTAATAGCTCTTAGTCTAATGAGTCAATGTACCTTACATGAGAGGTGAAATGAAAAAGGACATGGAACACTGAAATAGGTCATGGAAGTTCATTTTCAATGAAACCCAGTTACAAAATCTGATGTTGGAACCTTTCAGGTGATGCCTGGATTAACTGAGTTCATTAAGAAACATTTAACCAACCTATTTGCACTGATAAATCAAATATCCTTCTTGCCAAGTCCTTATGAAATATTAGATAAGCTATGCAATCTTTGTTTTGCTTTTAGCAGCTGTGTCATCTGAGCTGTTGAATACTAATAGAATGTATTGTACAGTACCACATGTGGATCACTCTGCATGTTTTGCCATACCAAAAAAAATCTCCTGGGAAATTTACTTCAATTATAACTTTATCTGAAAGTCACAGAGAAAGAAGGAAGAGGTACCCACCCAGATATTGTCTTTTTTTCTGACAATTCTTCATTGAAATATCATATACTTCGCACCTCTTAAGTGAGAAAAATAAATCATAGTTAATGTTCTCCTCTTTCACTATTCCAAAAAAATGAAAAAGGATAGGGGATATCTTTCATGTTTATGAGAGAGAATGCATTAGGCATCACCATTTCCAGAGGAGGTGATACATGTAGGAGATGGCGGTGGTTGTGAGCAGGGAAAGAGCCACTTCCACACTTGAGGGAGACAGGGATGACACCTGAAGCAGGAGAGTCTTTACATGGGCCCTCTTTACCCAGTGATCCCATGCATGAGACCTGTAGGGAGGGAGGATGGGAAGAGCTTGTTGCATGCTTTGGAATGAGGCAACAGAATCAATCCCTGAATCCAGACTGCTGCCAGGGAAGAGGGTGGCCCCGTGGGTTCTGAACTAATCACTATTAAACATTAACTGGAACTCAAGTACGACGATTAGCTTAGAAAATCTCACTTCACCATGAAGTAGTCACATATTTTGTTTTAATCAAGTGGACTTTGCCTTTGGCTCGTTGACTAGTTTATCTTTTATGCTAACTTTCAAGCCATTGCTGTTTGTGTCCCACCAGGAAAACAGCATCTGTTCATCTGTTACCCGGATACTGCTTCTGAGTTCATGCAAGTTATTATTCATTGTGGGATACAGGCAACAAATGATGCAATGGCTCAACATGCACTGCCAGAGCATGGCTGATTTTCACTGTGATGAGAAGACAGTGGAAGACATTCTATAAACTCCCCACTGACCCTGCAATTTCTTCTTTGCCCTCTGTCACCATGTAGCTGGTGCAGGACCTCACACAGGGATTGATGGGGTTTTTGGCCAAGGCAAGTCCTCCCTGTCTCACCTGCTCTGTCCTTGTACCCCGCAGCACCAGTACGCACTCACCAGTTTGGCACTGACTTCTGCAGAGAAAGGTCCCTCCCAGGCAGTGCTCTCCATGCTGTCCTGGGCCTTCTGCACCTCTCTTTGACTGTCAGAAAGTAAACATACCTCTCTTGCTTTCCTGCATCTTCTGGCACAGCTCTTCTTTCTCAAGTTATTCTACATTGCTTTGCTTACAAATTAGAGTAGGGAAACATGATTTTCACTTATACTGCTGGTAATTTGGCATGTTTTAGGAGAAAAGCCCAACTGACAGATACCAGTACCTGTAAACTTGGAGTTAAAATGTTGCTAGTTTATTTTCTTCATTAAAAAACTAACCTCACAAACAAGAATATACGTAAATCCATCAAAGGGAACTGCTCCAGCTGATGAGATTAGCCAGAAATGTGTTCTCCTGAAGACATCTGTATTGTATTACACTAGGGACCCTTCACATGGTGCTGTGGAAATTGCTGTAGCCTGACCATCTACTCAACCAACAGGGAGATGGTGTCACCAAGGTGAGGATTCCTCCTCCACCACCATCCTCCTGCTAGAACAGCGCAGCGCTGACTGTGCCACTGTGTTGGGGTCACTTCTTGGGGTGGTTGTGTTTCTTTGATTTCCTCCTTTATCTTCTCAAGCCACTCTGCTACCTCTGTGCTTCTGTCTCTGGCAGGACTGACAGGCATGATGAAGGCATACATTTCATCACTTGGTGTCAGCATCAGTTACTGCTTTTTTTATGTGCTTTAAATGCATGATTTATCATCTGTTTCCCTTACGACTGTAGTTATTTGATATCATGAAGTGTTAACAAAGGTTTTGTTACTTGGTGATTACTGAATTCTTCTTGAATTTTAAATTATTTGGTGAGTTTTTCTGTTACCATTTTTCTTTATGATATGCACTGTTTTTCGGAGCATACAGACTACCAACAAATTATATGCTTTAATGATTTTTTGTGATGATCACAAGCAATCTTCTAAAGTTGCGAATTTCCTCTAGTTAAGACCCTAGCCCGAGTTTGAGCAGGTCTGTGCTCAAATCTTGTTTGTCCTGCAGATTCCCTGCTCAGGTTTTGGAAAGGCACGGTGGGCACTCTGCCCCGTGATGACACTGTTACAACTGGGGGCAGGTGATAATGTTGTCCCTTTGCTTCTTTATCTCCCAGAGCACAGACATTTTGAATGACCTGCTGTACACCACAGTGGCTCTGCAGGAGAAGTGGTTCTGGTCAGGAGAAGCTCAATTGCTCATGTAGGTAGCTGAGAGCAGCACTCTCAGGAAACCTGCTAAGCTCAGACACCCGCTTTGAAACTGGCAGCCCTCACTTCTGTGCTTCTTTTTACCATGTATAGCACCTGACTGACTTTTCCCATTTCCTGACTCTTTTTTTTTTCCTGACTTGGGGAAGTGCATGTTCTTTCTTTATGCTGACCACAGTTTAGAACTAAGCACCTTTACTGAGAGATGATGGGGTATTGCAGCAGCGTAGTGATTTACTGTTGGTGGAGTCACAGCACAGGTCAAGGAAAGACTGTTATCAGCTTCGTTTCCTTGCCCTTCTGATTACTAAAAAGCAGTTTGCCATGTATTGCGAATGACATGGACTTCATTGACTTCATCCTTTTTCAGCTGAGTTATGTTTTGGGCCTTGAGAGTTCATCCATAAATATTTAACCAAGTTTTTTGATCCAGCTGGTCAAATGTTATTTCTGTGATCTGAATACGAATGATGTAGTTTGTATCTTATCTCTAGTACAACGTGTAGCATTTTACAAATTGTTGAATACTGAAGATATCACTGAACCTTAATACTTGCTGACCATGGCAGATTCTTTGTCAAATTGCTGCCAGAAATAAGGCAGAGGTTGATATTCTATTTTCTACATGACACTTAGGAAAGTCCTGTCTGAAAGTAGTAAAAGTTTTGTAGCTGTTTCTATTCATAGCAGAGCAGGCTAGATAGTTTCCACAGGCTACTCTGCCACCTTGCTGTCCTGGTTTTGAATGGGTAGAGTTAATTTTCTGCATAGTAGCTGGTATGGGGCTATGTTTTGGATTTGTGCTGGAAACAGTGTTAATAATTTGGGCATGTTTTAGTGATTGTTGAGCAGTGCTTGCGCAGCCTCAAGGTCTTGTCTAATGCTCCTACCACCCAGTCAGCAAATAGGTTGGGGTAGCACCAGAAGTTGTGAGGAGACGCAGCTGGGATAGCTGATCCCAACTGTTCAAAGAGATATTTCATACCATATGGCAACATGCTCAACACATAAACTAGAGAGAAAGGCTGGGAGCCACTGCTCACCAGTGAGTGGGCATCAGTTGGTTGGTAGTGAGCAATTGTTTTTAGTTTCCATTACTTGTCTTCCTTGAGTTTCATTATTATAACTTCCTCTTCTTCTTCATCATCATCATCATTATTTATTTCAATTATTAGAATGTTCTTAAGTCAACCCATGAGTTTTCTCACTTTTAGTGTTCCACTTCTATTCCCCTCTATCCTGCTGGAGAGGGAGAGTGATTAAGCAGCTGTGTGATGCTCAGTTGTCAGCTAGGGTTAAACCATCTCAGTGAAAATGTTCAGTGAAATGTCACATTTTAATGTATGGACATAGGAACCCGAGGATGGGTGTGCTGGATCATGATAATAGTCAAGGCAACCCAGAATTCTGTCCAACTCCAACACTAGCTTAAAAATTAGTTCCCAATGAAGAGAATAAAACTGAACGTGGCTACCACAGAGGAATATTCTTTCAGACAGCTTCAGTCTCCAGTGATTCCTGAGCTGTCAGTGGTGTCTTTGTGTTTGAGTACCCCCAATGGATTTTGCTCCCATGAATTGGCCTGGTTACATTTTGGACACATACATCTTGAAAAAACATGTTCCACAGCCCAAGGGCATGGTGTGTGAAAAGCCACCTCCTTTGGTGGTTATTTGAGAATATAGAAAGGAACAAATACCAAAAGTTGCTACATTTATTTGTGCCTGAATGCCAAGGAATAGATGCTGGCTAATAGTCTGTACCCAGCTTTCCACTGTGCAAACTCCAGATTTCTCTCTAACAGGATGAGGGAGCAACTCAGAAGAACAAAAATGATAAAATTTCCTAGTCAAGATAAAGACAGTTAAACAAAGAGAAGGAGAAAAATAAGTAATGCAAAGACTCACCACCAGAAAATTTCCTAGTCAAGATAAAGACAGTTAAACAAAGAGGAAAAAAATAAGTAATGCAAAGACTCACCACCAGAAGGCTCATTATTACACAGTCTCTGAACAATAGCTGCATCGGAGAGACAACTCCCCAGTTTTCATTGCCAAGCATGATGTTGGACACAGATTATCGCTTTGGTCAGTTTGGGTTGGTTGTCCCAGCTGTGTCCACTCCCAATCCCTCGCTATCTCCCAGCCTGCTACTTGGGCTGGGGACAGAGGGAGGAACCAAGAAAGCCTCTGTGCTGTGCAAGCATTGTTCAGCAGTAGCTAAAACACTGGTGTGTCCTCAACAGTGTCACAAATCTAAATCACGGCACCACATCAGCTGCTGAGAGCCGGATCCAGTATGCCTGAGCAGGCTGTGAGTACACTTGAAGGGGCTGTTCTGGGGAGAAGAAGGTGTCTGTTTTTTCACAGACCTAATCTGGAGGACAACAGAAGCAAGTTAATTAAGTGCAGGTCCCAGACTGAAGGCTGTGTGTAAACACAGGACAGAATCCCAGGAACTGGCCCATACATGCCACTAGGCAGGCCCAGCAAAGCAACAGCCTCCAGAAGGCATTCAAAGGAAAGCCTGGAATTTGAAAGACTGATGCATACAGCAGCATCCCACCCTGTCAATTTAAGTTTGGATTTGCAGGTGGAGCCAGAGAATGGTGCCAACTTGTCACAAGACCAGAGGCCCCTGGCATCTGCTTTCCTACCACCTGGGAAGAAAGCTCAGAAGAAAGCAGAGTATTTTAGGTGCTTCCTGTGAATGTGAAGTGTATCAGGATGGGTCTTTCAAATCCAGATAAGCCTTTCATACTCAAATAGCCTTTCACACTCAAATAATCCCTGTCTTTCTGTCATCAGAGGTGACCCAAGACCTTTGGCAGTTAAATCTCTTCCCAGTTGAACTCATGGATCCCTACAAGGAGCTCTAGCTTTATTCCCAGCACCATTCTGAAACCCTTCAGGGATTATGTGAGTAATTAGATAAATTAAATAAAAAAGCCATGTCTGGGATGATGCTGCAAGCAAAGCCCTGCTTTTCCAGTGCATTAGGCTTCCCAGCAGTTGCTCACCCTCAGGGCTGCCAATAGAGGAATGCAAGGCACTGTATCTACAAAAGTAACAGAAAAGAAAAAGCAAACAACTAGAGGTTTTTTCCTTGATGACAATAAAACTAACTGTTTCCAGCAGTATAATCATCCCTCCAAAGCCTAGAATGTTCCTTTGAATTTCACTTATCTGCCCACTTCTGGTTTTAAATACCCTGGTATTTAGCAGTATTCACAGTAATTCCCATTGTACTAGAATTTGCAGAATTTGTTGCTGATTAAAAAAACCCATTAGGACCAGGAGAAATGGGCAGGGAATTAGAGTCATCTGCATCAAAACAGATCCTTAGCAGACAGACAGGTGAATCTGTATGTGTCCAAAGCTTTCCCTTGTAGTCAGGGGAAACAAACTTCTCCAGTGACTGACTCATTTCACAAAAATAAGCTTATAAGCAAAGTGAGATGACCTGTTCTCTGGAAGTATCAGTATTTCCCCACTAACAGGGGAGACCATCAGCTCCTTTGTACACCCACCTTTTTAGTATCTAAATTTAAGCAGGACGTTTCTTTCCTCAGTGTTGTAGAATCTGCTAGTACTCAACTAACTGGGCTAAAGATAAAATCTGCCCATCCTTAAACCCCATTTTTACAACTGAGTAGAGAACAAAGTGCGGTGTTTACAGTATGTCTGCCTATTTTTGTACACATGAACACTCAAAAACTGATTGAACAACTGTGAACTCAAGTTCTAAGCCAAAGAATTCATAGAGGAAGATAAATTACTTTCCATTGCCATTACCAGGGAGACAAAGAGATTAAGATACATATATATTCTTATTTGTAGGATACATATTCTTATATATGGGATATACAAGGATATGAAAGATTATATGCATTGTAACATAATCCTTCCAGCATCACAGCATCTAAGGGGTCAGTATCATTTTGGCTATGTGTCAAATGATGGAATGGGATGGGAAGAGTCTTGGCAGGTGTCAGAGCCTGTTTATCTGACTGAAATGGTCCCTGACATGGTTGTTGGGGTGGGATACCCCTAATCTGACATTAGTTGTCTGAAAATCTGGATGAACTCCCTCTCTAGTGTGTAAAGAGAAACAGGCACTGCTAGAGGACACTGACACCAATTTAATGTTCATCCATTGTCAGTAGGTGCTTTACAGAGACCCGGGTGTCTGAAGCAAAGAGCAGGAGAGGGGGCAGAGTGTGATCAGAGCCTATGGGTGATGGGTGAGGACTCTTCTGTGGGGCAAGACCTACTCAGGGAGCATAGAAATGAGGATTTCTCTCCCCTGCTAGGGGTCTGGGGCTGTAACATATAAAGTTTCTCAAAAAAGAGAGGAAGGTGGGAGGGGGAGGAGGGAGAATAAAAAAGAGAAAGCTGCTTCAAACAGAACTGTCCAGATAGATTTTGCTACAGAAAACTCATACTGAGATTAGCTCAGCTGATTAGAGCATGGTGCTAATAATGTCAAGGTTATGTGCTTGATCCCTGTAGGGGGCATTCACTTTGGAGTTGGACTAGATGATCCTTGTTGGTCCCTTCCAACTCAGAATATTCTGTAAGTGTTTGACACACTTCATTTTTCTTGCCAGAATTATCCACTGCATTGTCTTTGAGCACCAGTTTCATAGATCAGAGATAAGCAGAGATAACCAATCTTCTTCTTCAGATTCTCATTTCAGGCTTACTTTAAGAGTAATGTCATGTCTCTTATTACACAGAGACTTCCTAAGGTAGTGAAAGCTATTTCTTTTTTTATTCCACTAATACTTCCATTCCCCTTCTTAAGCTACAGTTTTTACCATATTCTGCTCTCTACACATGTTCTTTTNTCTCCACATGTTCTTTTTTTTTTTTTTTTTTTTTCCCTACCAGGTCTTAATTACCATTGCTTTAGAACCATTACATAAGTCACAAAGTCAGCTCTAGTAACATTCATTCTTATCATGAGCAGATTAATAAGTAAACTCATATCTCAAAAAGAATGGGAATTGGCTAATTGGGAATTGGCTAATTTCAACCACGTGCTTTGGCACCACAGCATATAAATAGGCATGGAATTACAGGTCATCAGGTTTTGAATGACACTTGACTTCTCTTCCTCAGCCCACCATGGAGGTCCTGGGAGAGACAACTATTTTCTTGCTGGTATGCATCTCATGCCTTCTCTTTGCCACATGGAGAAGCAGATCTCAGAAAGGGAAGGAGCCTCCTGGTCCCACTGCACTCCCCCTTGCTGGAAACCTGCTCCAGATAAACCCATGGAATTTGCCTGAAAGCCTGAAAAAGGTAAGGGACTGTCTTATTCTTTCCTATGTTGTCTTCATGGCATATAAAACAAAGTCCAGTCCTGCTGGTCTCAGCTAAATTCACAAGCTTAATTTGCATTGACCAAATGTTAGATTCAAACAGAAACAAAAGGTTTCCCAGATATATATGCTTATTAAGTCTAGATATCACAATAATCTATTGCATTTCTAAGTCTATATATTACAGGTCTGTGTGTATATATATATGTATATGTCTATATATTATAAGTCAGTCTACATATTTGCAATGGCCATACTGAAATGAGCTCTATGCTGACTTCACAATTTGTACCATTGTACTACAATTTGCAGTGGATTTGCAATCATGGCACTGATGCTGTTGCAGTATAATCCTCCTGTGCTCACCATATTGGCAACACAACCTGGCCCTTTTTGGGGGGAGAACCTGGCTCTATTTTGCTGCTCTGCTCCCTAGCAGATGTGTAGGATCTCCTGGGAGTGGAAGAAGCAAGCACAGAAATTGAAGTAAAGATGTTTGGAGGTGAATCGTGCTGTCCATTCCCTCCCCTGACTGATGTCACACATCTGTCAAAAACACCCCTTTGAGAGGCAGTTTTGCTGGTTTTGGTCAAAACCCTTTAGGCATTTACTTCCATATTGTGTATATAACTGATTTTAGAGCTCATATAAATTGTTATCCACTATGCCCTGCACAAAGGCATTCTGAAGTGTTTTGCCACCCCTGTGAAGGGCTATTTTCTCAGATTTGGACTGGATACCTGCCATTTCCATTCATATTCCTTAATTCTCATACAATTCCCCATTCCTTTGTCTGTAACTCATAATTGAAAGATCTCTGCAGTGTTGTTAATCAATGTCATGTCTCAGCAGTGCTGGGACAATGACACGTCACCTCTCAGGCCTCTTGGCTACAAACGTCACATGCCTGTCATTCACGTTGTCATGTTGCTCTTTGTGCTCACCTTTCCTACAGCTCAGTGAGAAGTATGGTCCTGTCTTCACAGTACATTTGGGCCCACAAAAGGTTGTGGTGCTGTATGGCTATGATGTTGTGAAAGAAGCTCTGGTTGATCAAGGAGATGATTTCAGTGGAAGAGGCATTCTACCACTGGTTCAAAAACTCTTCCAAGGCACAGGTATGTCCTTGGTAAGACCAGCATGCAAAACAGATGTTTTCTGAGCTTCAGAAACATAGCTGAGAGGGAAGTGCAGGGGGGAACAGTAGATTTCATTTACTATTTTTATATAGACAAATTAGGAATTAGAGGCCAAAAACCCAGCTCATTACTTGGACCCTTGAGTAAACTGGTCCCCTGGAGAATAGCCCTTTGAGAGACAGTTTAAAGTCCCAGGATGTGTCGCACTGTGTGCCTTTTAATTTCCAGTGTGCTTCAAGCTCTGGCTGAATGTGCCTCTAAGGTCTTACATTCATTCTCCCATTTCTGAAAATATTCTGAATATTCACACAATTGAGGAACCAGCAAAAGGAAAGTCCCCTGCACAACAAATATATAATATAGGCTGACCCAGTAAGGGCCACAATCCAGATCAGGTCATGAGATTATTCACCAGGTCAGTCCCTGGTATGACATTTATAGCACGTCTTCCATGGTATTATATGTATAGTGCAGTACCAACGGTATTGTCAATAATGATATGCTCTATCAAGGCGCACAGCAGAACATTTGAGTGGTTATGTCAGTGTAAAGGCCTTGTGCCCAAGACCAATTTAGCACTACTTCTTACTTACTTCCTAACACAGTTTTTCTTATCCTGGGAATAAAGTCAGTTGTATTCAAGTACTGTGACAGCTGGATCAAATTTGTCACCTTCAGAATTGCAGAGAAGTTACAGTTTGAGTAGATAGCAATTGCAGTGTAACTCCACAGAGGTGTCTTTGCATGCTGAGTACTTACTGTGTAGTTCCCATTATAGGGAAAAAAACCCCTGTTTCATCACAAAGGTCTATTTTTCCTCCCTGTGTCAGGCATTGTGACCAGCAATGGGGAGACCTGGAAGCAGCTGAGACGATTTGCAATCACCACCCTGCGGGATTTTGGTATGGGGAAAAAGGGAATTGAGGAGAGAATCCAGGAGGAAGCTCATTTTCTGGTGGAGAGGCTCAAGAACACACATGGTATGATAAGGATTTTGTGCCTGCTGAGACACTGTGCATATCTGCAATGAGTCAATGAGGGGTGTAGGGCTGCTTCACAAAATCTATGACCCAAGGAGTGAGAGTATGGCCACTGCTGTTTCTGCTCCCTGCCTCTGTAGACAAAGTTATCAATCCTGGCAGTCAATTGAAGGCACTATGACAGTATGGAGGATAAAAGTAGGAGAAGCTTGGAAAGCACCTTTTAACCTAGTCTGCTTGAGGAACAAGTCAGGAAGTAGCAAAAGGAATGGCTTTGCCACAGAGCCAAGGGTTTGATGGAATTCAGCCATGGAGAAAGTTCTGGATGCTGTCAGGTAACAAAGTATGCTCTTCTTCACCTTGTCTCCTGCAGGTCTATGTAAACAGATCTTGAAGAAGTAGGTGACCAGAGAACTCCTTTGCAGATATTTGGGGTTGGGTCTAGTCCATCTGAACATTAGACAATACGTCCCAGTATGAGTAAGGCTGTCCCGGGAACAGGGATATAAGCTGCTTCTGAGGGCAGGGTATAAGGTTACCCACTTGGTTTCAACCTGTAAATGTGTTTTCTGGTAGTATATAAGTCAGCATCACTTCTAAGTGTGTCCCCTGAGGATGGCACAGCACCAGCCTGGATCCCAGGCTTGCTTTTCATTGCCACCCCTCAGTGTGTGCCTATTCTGCAAGGGGGGGAAACAGATGGATCTAAAAGAATGCTTAAGCATCGCCGTTTTCCATGAGCCACTAGAAAATTCAATCTGGCTTCTCAGATAAACATTCATTTTATAAATCAGAGAAAACACTCTCACCTGCATTGTTTTTATCTTTTGACTATCACATAATACTATATTTCTTATGCCCTTATGCAAGCCTCTAACTCTGGTTCACCTTGTTACAGCATCTTTTACTGTGTATTAAAAGGTTTTACAAGCAAGATATATACAAGAAAAAAGTATAAATCCATTATTTAATGCAATTAATAAATAGCTATGACTAGTATCTTCTACATTCAGCACTAATATACTCACCACCCCTGAAATACCTGCTGAGTCTTCAATGGCCATGGAGTCACCAGTCAAGCAGAGAATTGCGGCTATTGCTTCTTGGAATAATGTGCTACCAAGTTGACATTTTCTCACTCTGTGGTTTTCTTTCAGGATTTTATACTTTTTCATGTTATTGTTTCTCATCCTGAGACCTTGAGATGCATCCTATCACTATCTGTAATTATAGCTTTCATTTCTTTCTTGGGTCTTTCTTTTACTCACACCATAATTCTTTTCACAGGAGCTATGCAGCTGCGCTATCAAACCTAGACTTTGATCACAGGCATTTGAACCCCAAGGAGAGGGCTATATAACTGAGGTTATGCTAATAAAGTTAATAAGGAGAGTGCAATAATCTAAAGACATGGTTCAGGCAAAGGTCCCCATGGTTTCATTGAGATTTTGTGGGAACGTTTAGGCTGTTTCTAATAAACAGACAGGCATGTGCTAGCTGAAGAGGAACTAAGGTGCTCAAGACCAGTGCTCTGCTGAGAACGAGACAAAAGAGATGCTTAAACCATTTTAGGAATGAAATTATTTCACTTCAATAAGAGAAGAATAAATTGGCTAAGCCCTTCACTGTCCTTTCAAAAGAGTGCAAAATTCTGGATCTCCAGAAAATGTGAAACTACCCTGTAGTGTCAGAGAGGATGATCCATTAAATACTGGAAGTAAGATACCATTTTTTTGGTGGTTGTTGCAGAGCGACCCTTCAACCCTGGCAATTTTCTAGTCCATGCTGTTTCCAACATCATCTGCTCCATTGTCTTTGGGGATCGGTTTGACTATGAGGACAAGAAATTTCTAACTTTAATTGATTGGATAGAGGACAACAATGAGCTCCAGGCCTCTATGCTAACACAGGTGTGTGTGGTTTTATTTAATATATTTGTTAGTTGTAATTATAATATTTTATTAAGGAATATTCATTCATGTTATTAGTTTTTAATTGCAGTGAGTTTTCCTAAATTTGAAAGAAACTTAGGAAGTGAAAAAGGCAGTTAAATAAATTCCTGCTGTTTTTTCCTTTACCTTATGGAATTGCCATTGTATTTCCAAAGGCTATCATTGCAAAAGTTGCTCAAATCCTTGAATGTAGATAAAGTAAATGACAATAAAATCTGAGTAAGAAACACCTACTGTTCCAAAACAGTTTAACTGCCCCATTTTCATAGTTAGAATCAGGGGAACATTTTATTTTACCCACACTAATCAGAATGTGCGTTTTCATCCCTTTTATTTTTACAGCTATATAATTTCTTCCCAACTGTCATGGATTATTTACCTGGACCTCATCAACAACTGATAAAAAATTTTGAAAAAGTTGATAAATTCACAACAGATATTGTAATGGAACACCAGAAAACCCTGGATCCCACTTGTCCTCGAGATTTTATTGATGCTTTTCTTAATAAAATGGAACAGGTATAGTAAGAGTAGAGATTTATTGGATTATACAGAAATCACTGCTTGAATCCCATCTTTTCTTTTTACTTCTGATGGGGCATTGGGTTTTTGCAAACACAGAGGGGAACTTGCTCTTCTTGACCCATTGACTTCATTTTGTCCTCTCCATTTTCTTATCAAGAATTTTTAAACACAGAAGTAACAGCATGAGCCAAATTGACAAAAAACTGAAGACCAATCTGGTTAATGTAATTCAATGCTCCTTCCATATTAAAAAAGGTTCATAATATTATTCAGTAAACCTACCATAAATGCTGGTGTTCCGGAGAGTGAGTGCCATATTTTTGGAAAAACCTTGGATGTGTTCATAAACCTACATTATGGGTACAGGATTTTTCTTTTTAAGCAAACTTCTTGGCTTTGTCATTCAAAACCTTCTGCCAAATCTTCCTGCAGGAGAAAGGGAACGATGACACAAAATTCACCGTTGAGACCTTGAGCAGAACCACACTTGACTTGTTCCTTGCAGGAACAGGGACCACAAGCATCACAATGAGATTTGCAGTTCTGATTCTCCATAAATACCCAGAGATAGCAGGTAATGGAAATAAATAGTTTAAAACTTTTTAATAGGTTGTGGGATCAGTTTGGACAACTCCTGTCATTACCACACGTGGCAACAGTCCCCTGACTAAGGAAATATGTTTTTGCAGTGTGGAAATGTGTATAAGTCTTAGTAGTCTTCATGGGAAATAGATGTTAGTACTAAGTATATTCATATATTCCTGGCATGCTAAAAGCAAATTTTGTTGTAAATATGGAGAGATTTAGGCAGATGGGGGACTTGTTCATTCAACATTTACTGATTCCTTGACAGAGAAAATGCAAAAGGAGATTGATTCCGTGATCGGCCGAGACCGAAGCCCTCGCATGTCGGATCGGAGCCAGATGCCCTTTACAGATGCTGTGATCCATGAAATCCAGAGATACATTGATTTCATTCCTATTAACGTCCCACATACTGTAATAAGAGACACCAAGTTCAGAGGCTATTTTATTCCTAAGGTCTGTTCCACTGTGTCTAAGAAAGGTTGTAATCTCTAGAAAACAATGAGTTTTGTTCTTTGTATTTTATTTATTTTCAAAAGCATTGAAATGTGATACTGATTTTTTTTTTTTTTGGAAGGGGATTCTGGAAATTATTGAGTCCAACCCCTTGTATTAGAAAAAAAAAAAAAAAAAGAAGAAGAAAATACCTTTTCATCCTCTGTATGAAGAGGGGGATATTTCTATTTTTTTCACATCAGTGTAGGTTGTAATTTATTTGGAAGCAATATTAAATACTCTAAACAGACTCACTATTAAATTTCACTAAAAAACATCTTTGCCATACCAATGGCTTATATTTTCAGGCATTAAATGTTCATTTAAAACTGGTTAAACTTTGACTACCCTTCTATTTAGCTCTGGAAACTTCTTAGTGCCTCCTTGCTTTAATTTATCTCCATTGTACCTTTCTCTTTTGTTAATTCAGGACACTCTGATATTCCCTATGCTGAGTTCTGTCCTACATGATAGCAAGGAATTTCCAAATCCAGAAAAATTTGACCCAGGACATTTCTTGAATGCAAATGGTACCTTTAAAAAGAGTGACTACTTCCTGCCATTTTCTATAGGTAAGACCTCTTGCTATTTCAGACCCTAGACCATCCTTTCCTGAAATCTCCCTGAATATTATATGGCTCCATCACCACTGTCTGTACAGTGATGTCAGGTGACGTGTGCTAGAGTCACTTCTGGGCAGCTCTAACCTCTGCACTAGAGTTCCAGTTGACTTCCTTTCTTAGCAAACACAAAAACTCCTCCAATGCCTTCTACAAGATGTCTATGAAGTGGGCTCAGCCATGCAACTTGTCTCTCAAACTTACCATCCAACAGCAGCAGAACATGAGCAACCAGAGCCTTCAAACTGCCTTCACACACTGAGCACTCTCATTGTTCTAGACCTTTAGTTCCTAGTTTAATTCATGCTTCCCCAAAATACTGCAGTGCTGCCTGTGCATTCTGAGATCTCTGTACTTTCATTGAAATGTGGCTAAAATCATTTATCAGCAAAATACTACACCGTCTTTCCATTATCTCTTTTTTTTTTTGCTTGTAGGAAAACGCGTCTGTGCAGGAGAAGGTCTGGCCCGGATGGAGATATTCATATTTTTAACATCCATCCTGCAGAACTTTACTTTGAAGCCTACTAAGGATCACAAAGACATTGACATTAGCCCAGTAATCACCAGTCTGGCAAATATGCCCCGAGACTATGAGGTCTCTTTTGTTCCACGTTAGCCAAGTGAAGACAGTTTCCAGCTCCCACACTCATGAGTGCTCTGGTTGAATGACAGTCATTCCCCAATCTGTTAAGAATCAAACACTCAGACTATTTGTAGATACTTTATGGAGAGAAGAGTGCTTAGAAAAGAAAATTGTATGGTGCTTTTATAATCACCACAACCAGTTCTTAACAGAATAGGCAATCACACAGGGAAGGACACAGCTCCCTGTGCAAAATTACACAGATTCTTCTCTGCATCTACCTCATCCAGCTTTGGTTCCTGTCTGGCTCCTGACATGCCAGGCTGTCTGCACTGACAGCCCTGCTGCTGCTATCCCTATCACCTGAGGGGTTCCAGCAGGAACAGATGCTTGTACTCCAGGGTTTTTACAAACTCTGCTTGAAGTACCTCTCTCTGTACTTTCAGTTTGTTTGTAATCTATTTGTAAAGGCAGACATAAAACATTGAGGGGTTTTGTGTTTGATAATGATCATCTCTTGCATCCTTGCCCCAGTACATACTGTCTGCTGCGGTGGGGATGGAGTTTATCAATGACTGGGCAAATGGGTCATCCTCCGTGTGATTACAATGAGGGTTTGTGAAATTACAGTTTATACTGCAAAATAAAGATGTAGTATACTGAATTGTTATTTTTCTGATTTCCAGAACATCTTTCAGTGAAAAAACAGTGTCCACAAAGCTTATACTCCAAAATCTCTTTCAAGTCCTGTACACATCTGTTTTATTTCACTCACTTCTATGGAATTGAAGAGTGAACTGGCGAATGACCTAGAAACATCCATTCCCAATTTGGGATAAAGCTGCACTGAACCTACAGGACCTAACAGAACTCCAACTGTGGTTATAGAGCTGTTCATTGGGGAAAAAAGAGACAAATTAATTAATACCAGGATCCCGCCCAGTGCCTTTTCCTAGATGAATGCCAGCTTGCATCTTCCCAATATTTTATGAAGTGCATAAAGATCACTACAGCAATGTTACAATCAGGAAAAAATTCGTAGAGTTTATATAACTTGCTAAACATACATGTACAGATCAATGGCTGGCATTTCCTGTCTTGATCACATTCCCATCAATGTATACTATATTGTGGTTACAGTGAAGACAGAGCTGAATCTGTACTATGTGGGAAAAGACAGAAGTGTAATATTACCACAATGCCATTAACTGTTTAAGTGAAACAGACAGAACTTGCTTCCTTTCAAAGATTAATAAGTTAAATACACTATGCATTACTAGCATGGCACTGCAAAGGCAAAAAGCCACAAATGTCACAGAATCACACAAGTCCTCTCACCAGATAAAAAGAAGAAAACACTGTAGAAAAGCACTCTTTAGCTGTGCGATGACTAAAATAGCAAAACAAATGAGTGGCTTTCTTTTTCCAGTTTTTTTCCTCCATGCTGAAAAGTCAAGGAGGCAGCCAATGCAGATCAGCAAAACAGCTGATCCACCACCGCCATGGAGAGTCCACCATGGTATGAAGTGAGCTGATCAGAGGAGGGCTAAAGCCATCTGCTCTGATTCTGAAGACTGTGGATATCCCCACAAAGTACTGCCCTGAAACTTGAATGACTTAGAATAACCTGTTAAGAGTGGCTGGGCAGAACCATATTAAGATGCTGGAAAAAAAGAATTCTTCTCTGGAACTGAACTCTTCTGCTAAAAGAGCTGTATTTGCTAGGCTGATTTTCATCCCCTGCTTTGCAGTTGCAGTCCAAGACATCAAGAACTGCTTCAGCTAGAAAAAGTGGTTTGCAGACCATTTTGATGACACACTTTGCCCCTGGACTCTCATCTATCAGCCCCCCCCTTTTCTGTTCCTCCCTTCAAGAACCCACTATTTTCTCACTCTATTTTCCATCGGAAAATGCTGCAGAGGGGAACTGTGAGATTTAATGTCCTTCTGTACCTCCTCTAGAATTTCTCAGGGATTCTCCAGGTGAAACATCTGAGCAGTAACCAAGTCGTGGCTTTGCTTTTGGACTAACTATACATTTCCCCAGTACAATGCTGTTCACACACACCTATGTCTTTTCTATCGTGTTACTCTCCAAGGACCTGCCATCCTTGACAGGATTTGGATTCTACCAGTGACACAGAGGTCCCTCAGGTAGGGAGGGTAAGTTACTCAGAGACATAACTGGGAACACAGCTGTCAGCTCCTAGCTTAACTGTCACCATCACATACTCCTCCATCCAGCCAGTGAGCATCTCTAGAATTTCCTCTCAATAAAGAAGTTAATTGTGGGACAAGTCCCTTCTCATTTTTTGCTTCCTGGAGGTGGAATCAAGAGTTTGTAAAGGAACTCACTACTTCTTACCTTTCTTACCTGAAAACACTAAGCACTTGGTGACAGTGCATGGCTAGAGGGATTTCCATCTTCAGAATCCCTGGAAGTTTTAAAATGGCACCGTATTTTGTACACACAGAAAAGCAACTTTTTCAACACGAACAGGACATGGTCCATGCTGTGCCTTTCCTGCGGGATCTTTGTTCTCCCTGCTGGCATGGCACCTCCCTGTGTCCCCCTGCAGTCCTGGTAACACTGTGAGCACAGAAATGCTACTTCTATTTCAAACCCAGGATTTTCCAAGTGATGGCAAAGGCTCTCAAAAATCATCTGCTTCATTTTTTTTTTAGGAGCACCAGGGAAAAGTGTCTATCCTGACTAATTAGTGGCTGTACACAGCCTGACAGCATGATGATCTTTATCACACTGGCAGCTGACTAAACATTCTTTTAAACACTCTATGTTTGAACCACTTCTTTCCTACATTATCAGTACTTGTACTGTCTTCAACTGCAACTCACTCAAAAGCCAGCTTGAATTGCCTTATGTCAATAGGTACAGAAAAAATATCCTTGGAGTAGGAGGAATACCTGTTCAGTACAAAGGGCTTCGCCAAATCAGCAATTTGGAACATTGTTATCCTAGTAGAGAAGCAGATTTTTGTGCTAGGCATGTTACTTCAAAAACTACTGGATCAAAATTCACTGGTAAAGTAGAGAAAGGGTCTGCTAAGTTAACTGAGCATCTGAGAAAGTATTATGTCTTGAAACTTTACCAGAGGTCCAGACAGTCAAATAATCTAATTGCAGGAATACTTGATGCAGTTTAAAACATGTCCTCTTCTATCATCCCTAGTAGTTTGAAGTTTGTCTTTATTAACAGACCCCTTTGAAAAAATAAAAAAACCAGCTTGTGTAATCTTTCCAAAAGAACTTGAGATTATAGAGAAATAAATGCAGCAAGTTTTTTGTAAATTTGTAATTAGTTTCTCTATTTCAAACAGATAAACGGGGATACCAAAATGAAGTGTTTTCAATACCCCACCCATTTAAGTCCAAAGGTCCAGGTATCTTCCCAACACAGAGCTCAACAAAGGAAAACTTCAAGTTTAGGTCTTGCTGCTACTAAGGGAAAATTGTCTTCACAAATTATGGGAGACTTTCCCTGGACTATTTCATGTGGAAAACGGTATGAATACACATATAGCCAATATCGACAGGAGTTAAGGACAAGCTTCTACTTTTCACTGCAGAACTGAGGCAACAGTACCCCTTGGGAAGAGGAAAATACTATTCAGCCTTAAGCCTGAATACAGCCAACTGTATTCAACAGCTGAAAAAAGTTTCCAGTCTCCATGTCAGCTGTAACCAAATCCTTGTCAACATACAGAATTGCTGTTGTGCAAACCCAGAGATCAGTCCGATTCACTGCCCAACTCCAGCTTATAGAGTTTCTCATTTTTTGTTTCATCGTTTCTCCAGTTTCTTGTACTTGGCTTCTGCAGAAGGAAAAATAACATTTTAGTACTGGGTAGGCAAGAGATTTGCATCTTGTAAACTAATTTACTGTATCATTCAGGATCCTTTTTTCTAATGCATTTAGGCGAATATAATTGTACAGTAATTTTTTTATGAACCCGGTGCTTAAGTCAGACAATAATATTAATTTAAGCCAAGAAGGGCTTAGGTACCTGGTGGAACATTATGAATCCCTCAGTTTGCATGGTTAAACATCTGTCTTTAGAATATAAGTCAGTGCATACCATAAAAAAGAAATCAAGCCTCACTAATAAGCAGTAGTTTAACAACACCTGTACTAGTCCACCGTAATATAACTCATTACACGAATCTTTTCCCAATGCTTATCACTTCATACACAAATGTTTGTGCTCAAAAGCAGCATAGGCAACTCTGCAGCTCAGATTTGGTAAACAAAACAGAGTTCATTTTTTTTCTTTTTAAATCCCCTTACAAGGCACTATGCTGCTATGTCTTAACAGTGGAGAATGATAGTTACCAAGTTTTTTGGAATATGCATCCAATTTATAAGCTGCCTGCTCCAGAGCTGCAACCTGTTCCTCAATTAGGTTTATCTGTTCCAGATATGGCTGAAGATCAGCATCTTAAAAAAGCATAAAAATTTTATCTGTCAGTTCTCAGTAAAGCACTTCCAAGAAACAGTTCACACTTGAAACACAAGAATTTCTTATTACATTTTTCAGATAGGACAGTGCAAAAGGTCCCCTCTCCTGCCCTAAAATGAAGTGGTGACTCTGACAGCCAGGTTCCAGGAAAATATGAAGTATTTAAGAGTACTGTCTAGTCTCTAACACAAGTAACAAGAGAACGTGAATTAAAAGAAGTGTTATTCCTATCAGATCAAGAATCTGGGGTAAACCAGGACACAACTTAGGATGTATTTTCTCTTACAGTAGCCTGCAGAGTCTAAAGCTGTTAAGAAATATACAAGACTGACATTGCATAGCAGCACATTTATATCAGCAAGTCTTCTTTCCTTCAGTAATGAGTGTGAACCTTCTGATTCTAAGATGCTTTATTTCCCAAGCAAGTGCACCATTCATTACACCCCTACCTTATTTGGTGTACTTACATTTTTGGTTTAAATCCTTCAGATTTCTACTGATGTTTATAGCAATATCTTTCATCTCTAAATACTTCAAGCTGGTCAGCTTATTCATGTTTTCCAAGAGTTTGTAGTCTTCACTGGTGGCTTAAAAAAATACAGTTTATTTTAATTAAAGGTGATGTGGTTTGAATTGTGTGCAGACTCTTCAAGAGATTTCAAACCAACAGCCAAATGAAACACAACAGTTTAGATGGCAATACAAGTTTTTAATACACACACTACAGAAAGATGACATTTTGTGAATTGCAAAAATCAACTGCACTGATGAATTCACTTCTAAACTTTTTTTGAGAAAAATTTACTAAGTCCTCATGTTTCTACTCTTAATTCTGTCAGTTAGACACTTGTGTTTACAAAACTGATAGCACAAATCTAGACTGGTAATCTGTACCATATATCCTTCAAGTCTGTGCAAATCAGTAGTGCTGTGGAGTGCTTTCAAAATTAGAGCCTATGCAATGCATTAACTCGGTGAGCGGTTTACTTTGCTCCAGTTAATTTTGCAAAGCAGTTTATTCTAAAGCATAAATGTTGGAAAATGTGTATGATCCTTGCTCTCAGGAAAAAAATAACTCCACTCTGTAGTGCATTTCTCCAACTCTGTCTTAACCTAGATCACTTCTGTTAGATTGATTTTCCATGTACAAACTTCTTCAAGATGAAAGAGAATTATTTTTAAGCTACTGATATCACAGTGAATTGTTCTGAAAAATATTTGTGCTATTCTGGGACTTTGTTAAATTAATGTAACTAATCTTAGTGTTGTTAGCAGCCTAGCAAGACGTCACACTTCGACCACAAGTTTTCCCAGATGTGATCTAAATAGTCACAGTTTAGCTAAACTATGCAACAGATTTATTTGAAATGAAATGAAAAGAAAGAAGAACTTGCAGGTCAGTATTGCAGTGCCTTACCTGTCAGTTCACCTGTCAAGTAAGTGGCCATTTTACTGAACATGTCTTTGCAGAGTTCATTGATATCTGCCTCCGCCGGTTCCTTAGCTTCCTCTGCGGTTTCAATAGCAGAATCCTCTACTCAGAGTAAAGACATTACAGGGTTAAGGCAAACTACAGCAAGTCCAGAAACGCAACAGAACGATTAAACGGTCCTATTTTTCCCCTCTTCAAGCTGCCTACAGTTACTTTTCCATGTAAGTCGCCTTCTTTACACTAAGGAGCAGCTTCTTTCAAAGTAACACCAACATTATTTCTAAATAATATTTTAGGGCCTGATAGCACTTACAAGTATTAACCCCCTCTTGTGCTTAGACAGCGAAACAATTTGGGGAGAACTTCTGAGTGGCTGTGCAGGGTGCTGCTGTTTATTTCCAGTCACTGACTCGGAACAGAAGCAAAGCGGCTCCAGTCCGCTTCATAAGGGCTACAACAGATCCCCCCCTGCGGAAAGCGGCAATCGCCGCTTCTCTTCTCCAAACCCATTTCTACCACAATCTGCCCTTGCTCGGCCCCTCCCCGGAGCAGTCCGGCACCTCTTCCCCCCAGCCCGACGGGCCGCTCTTTCCCCGGAGGGCAGCGTTTGCNGCCGGCGCAGGGAGGGGCCCCCGCGGCCTCCGCCCGCCGAGGGGCGGCCACGGCGGTGTGCAGTGTGCGAGCGCTGCGGGGGCGCGGCTGCAGGAGAGACAAACACGGCGCTGTAACGCCTGGGACGAGGTTATTTTGCCCCAGCTGTTAAAGGCAGTGGGGCAGAACCGAGGGCGACTGGTTGGTGTCCGATGCGGCTGCGCCGTCAGTGCGATCATTTCCCCCTTCCCACCGCACCCGGACCGCGCATGGCCAGAGCACTGGCAGGACTCACAGCGGTCCGGGGGCTGCTGCCAGCCCGACCCTCACAGGCAAACTCCTCAGTCCTGTGTTTGAGGATGTCTTCCTTTGCCTTAGCTGATCCGCTTACGTCTGCAGGTCTTAATGCAATTTAAAAACATCTCTTCTGCTGCTGCTGCTGAGGTGGTCAGGAAACAAGTACCGGCACGATAGTCTGTCGTGTGGGGACTGTGGTAACCTGTTGCTGTAGTTGCCACAGCAGTGGCTACGTACGTTTTTTTCAGTCCATAGTGTAAGTAGCACTATATAGAGAAAGTGCAGCAAAGAATTGAGTCTGTTGTTAAAACCTTCTGCCAGTAGTAAGTATACAAATTTTTATTTAGGAAAAAATAAAGGGAATTCCCTCTCCTCCTTTTAAGTAGTAAATATATTTCTTACTGTTCACAGTGGGGAGGGAAGCTTTTTGGTTTCTTTTTTTTCTGCAGTACAACAGTATATATTTCTCTTCTTAGGTGAAATGTTTAAGACCACTGCTGTTAAGTTTTTTATGAAGCTAAACTTGTTTCTGGAAGTAGCTTCCACTGAGAAGCTACTAGAAATATAACTGTTCTTTCCTGGTAATGAGTGTTTGGTCTCTGTACTGACTTCAAACTCAAATGCACCTCCAACACATTGTGAATGGTCTCTGTCTCTCCTCAGATGTGACGTGCACTAACAAGGGCAACATATCAATGCATAAATGCCACCCATCACCTTCCACCTTTTGTGATGGAGAAGCTCACATGTTCAATGGAATATTTGTGTATAAGCTGGCCACAGAATAATAATGGTTTACAATATAAAGTTTGATATGTACCTGAGGAATTAGGAGAATTATACTTTCTTAGGAAAAATTACTTATGCAATGTACATTAATGCATTTTTTCTTAAAACCCCCAAGCCTGTGGAGATCATGCTCCAGAAACAGGGGAACAGGCTCCCATCTGAAGTCCAGCAAAGTCAGCTGAAACATTTTGGCAATCTCCAGTAGGCCCTAACAAACTTCACAGTTTTAACACCTGAGAAGCTGCAGGGCAAGGCAACACAGGAGTTCATGTGAACTTCCTCATAAACCGGAGTTTTGCATAGGCAATGATAAGGAAGATGACAGTCATGCAGAAGAGAGCCACTATGTTTTCCCACATTGCCCAGTTGGTAGGGGCAATTCCTTGGCTGCACAGGTATGCTTCACCAGAACACCTGCAGAAAAGCAAAGGGCACAAGTTCATATTACTATGTGGCACACATCTTCAGGTAATTACTTTTACTCCTGTTTCACAAAGATCCTTCTACTCTCAACTATGCAAAACAGGTGACAGAAATAGAGAACCCATCACCAAATAAAACTCAAGGGACAAATCTAGATCTCTAGTTCTCATAATTTTTCAGTAGCAATCTAATTGTTCTTTATAGATAACTGGCAATTTATAAGGAAACCTCAGAACCACCTTAAACTGTGGTAAGTACAGAAGCATTAATTTCCCCTCAACAATCACTGGAAGTCCAAAAGCTGTGGAAACAGCCCTCTGGCACCGCTCCCTGCAAAATACGCAGTTTGCCATCTCTCTAGTACATGTCACGAAATAGTTGCACTGCTACAGCTTAAGGTATCAGTAGCCAAGAGTAGTTCAAATGGGGCAAAATGGATCACTGCGAGAGAGATAACTTGGCTCTCTCTGTATCTGCAGGGAGGTTAATATTTTCAGACAAGTTCTGTGGGGGTGGCATGTTTCTGATCACAGGTCTACTGCTTTCCAGCAACTCTGTAACTGTCCACACACTGCTTTTTCATTGTTAAATGACCCTGGATTTGTTTAGGAAAACTGATCAATCAGGGCTAGGTTATCAAATACAAAACTTAATTTAGCTCATCTGCCTATTTTTTACAAGTTTCATCCCTGCTTCACTCTTGGGTAATTGTTGAGTTTTACTGTATAATCCAAAAATACATTACTTTGGGACATGTTGTTGAGACTGGCTTGTAAGTGGTTATTCTGTGAATAGTATAAAAATTTGAGGTCAGACTTTCCTTTAAGCAAGTCATCACAATTCAGGCCCAGAACCACCATGAGTTACTTACATTTCTTCTGAAATATTGGGGGGACAACTGCCAGTATCTCCCACAAACACTGTAGCATTTGGATTCTTCTCACCACAGAAGTAGAGATCTCTGTACTCATTCACCTGAAGAGCCTAGGGAAAGAGGCAGACACAAGATTTTTGCGGAGTTCATGGTTTGGGGTGTTAAAACTGAAACACTTTAAAGGAACTCCACCATTCTTGGAATCATATGCTCATGTTCCTTTTTGTTTTCAAGCTCTTAATCATTGCCTTTCTTAAGAACTGCTCCAAGTTCTACATGCAGGCTGGTTTGGTGTCCCAGGCCTTGGCTTCAAAGTTACTTAGCCACGGGTTTCTCTCTTGCCAGCTACAAGTTCCTGTTCATCCACTTGCATTTGGGTCAATCTACTGATCCAGAAAACCATGTGGCTGCATGCAGACACCCCAGCACCACCACACTGAAGGCATGGCACAGTCAGCAACAGCAAGAAGTGCAAGGTTCCCCAGCACTGGCATCCTGCACTCACTGCTATCTCAGAGGACACTTCCACACAGAGTAACACTGATAAAATACCTCAGTGCTATCCAAACAATGAGGTCTCACACATCTCCCACCTTGCACCAGCTCTAGCATTCATTTCAGTCATTGTTAATCAATGTAGGACACTATTCCTTCCAAAGAGGCTTGGCCAGGATGCAAACAGGACATGGAAACACAACTCCCACCTGTGACCTACTCTATCTATTTACTGTGTTTCAAGCAGCTGCACCCCTAGATTTCTGGTACCCCAGCTTCTTACTGTTCAGAAAGGTCAAATTTCACTTCAGAGGATGCCACGCTGAAGATGGAGACACTCCTGCACTATAGTAAATCAGTTTATAGTAGAACCAGCTGGAAAGTCCTTGGCCCCAGACTGGCCACTCATACAGTAGTGTCTGGAGAGGCTGTACAATATTTGATTTTATTCTAAACCACAGAGATCAACTATTCAGGCTACGAATTAGTGCCTGACTGGACAGCTTGCTCTGCTGCTATCCAAGCAGCACTAATTTTGTAGCACAAAATGTTTGTTCAGTCTCTGAGAGACTTCCAGCTCTCATACAGAGTTTCAACTTTTGCTTCCTTTTTGAGCCTAGCTGGTTTGTTCTTTTTGGTTTTTTACCACGTTCATGCAACAAAACAAACCAAATCCGGCTTTAAAGAGAACTTCATACTTTATACTCAAAATCTCTCCAGGAAGCAGAAGTGTGGCTACATTACTCAGATGAGATCAATGCTACTTTCTACTCACAGTGAGGCCATATCGGGGGATGCTGAAGTACTTCAGCCAGTTCAGCCAGCCCATTATTGAAGGGAGGTTCACTAAGAGGCCAGAAAAGATCTGAAATAGAACAGAAGAGATTGATGACTCCCAAATTCTATTTACTGCAAATAATACCATTCCTGCACAGATGCTGCAGCTCCCAGCAGAGGTGCACTGCAATCGATGGACCTACTACTGCTGTCATGCCTGTACCCACAGACATGAGTAGGAGCCCTGCAGCACTCCCATGCTGCTGGCCCAACAGCACACCCAAGTACCTCAGCTGAACTGCTTGCAAAGAGGTCAGAAAGCTTTTCTACATCCACATATGAGCTAAGAAGCGTGAGCACGACTTCTTACTCAGGAGGACTGTCCCATGGTAGGGCTAGCC
Organism: Donacobius atricapilla; assembly: GCA_013397315.1. Lineage (NCBI taxonomy): Eukaryota > Metazoa > Chordata > Aves > Passeriformes > Mimidae > Donacobius > Donacobius atricapilla. The sequence goes on from WBMY01010284.1 coordinate 1,200,287, forward strand.
AGAGATTAAAGAAGGATGACTGGGAGAGGAGAAAGTGGAGAATCAAAAAGGAGAAAAATGAGGAACCTTAAGAACTGTTATTATTTCAGTCTTCCCCTGTCTTACATCTTTTATCCATGCTTTCTCTTGTCTGGAAAATGATTTGCTTTGACTTCTTAGCACAAGTGGTCTTCATAGCTAAACATGACACTTCAGCCTCTGCTTCATCACAAGTGACCTTGTGCTTACCCCACTGACTTTCAGGACATGCACATGTCACTCCTTATACACTGTGACTTAACTCAGTGTACATCAGCTGTCCTTCACTACACATGAACACTTCTCAACCACAGTGAGCAGCTGAAGCAGTGCACTATCACTTGGCTTATTACAAAAGCAAGTTAAATTGAAAATTGAAGAATAAGGGATGTACTCTGGCTCAGAGCTTGTACACAGACAGTGACCAGGGGATCATCTAACAAGAAATATGTAACCTGGTAGGTTTCACAGTAAAGAAGTTTTATCACCAGCATAACCTCTTTGAAAAAGAATTCACAGCTCTCATCTATGACTAATCAAAATTCCTTTCTCTCTCTCTTGCTCTCTTCCTTAAAAAATCCTAGGGGAAGAGTACTGAGTAATTTCTTGAACCCCAGGGCAATAATGTATTACGAAAAAAGAGAGGATTTGTGCTTTCTAATCCCACTTGGGCAGCAAAAATTAATGCAAAAAAATCAACAGATCTGAAGTTTATTTCAAGGCTTTTTCTTTTTAAATTATCTAGTTGATCAGTTAGATTTCTAATACTGAAAATGCAAGATTTTTTAAAATCAATCTTTGTAAGGACAATTTAATAAAAACAAACAACACTTGTTTGGGGCACACTGTTTGGAAAGCTCTGGTGGAATCACAACTACTGAATTGCACTTACCCCCTAGACTACAAGCTGGTAGAAGTATATCTTTGACTACAGTGACAATAAAATCACAAGCATGGGGCTGACGTGCCACTGGACTACGGATGTTTTAGCCTGCCTAGGACTAGCTCAACCCAGTCCTCTCAGCTGGTCTCAGCTCTTTTCTCCCCTACACCACAGGAGCACAAACTCCCTAATATACTTACAAGCATCAGGACAAAACAAATGGTGATGAGCAGATTGGCCACAGCCACCACATCCATCCCAGCACTGATAGCCAGGGACATGGCTGTGGCAGTGTAGGACACCAGAACCAGGGTCAGCATGAAGAAGAAGAACCGCCCTGCAACAGCTTGGTATCCTGTCAAAAAACAGAAAGGTAAGAGTCCAGTGAACAACCACATTATGAATTCCAGAGAGGTACCCTTGGATTCCTATACGAGACAGGCAAATCAGGAAGAAAGACCAGGTTTAGAGTTGGCAGGAACTATGCATGCTTCAAAGGCCCAAAGAGCATTACCAAAAGATGTTGTCAGGCAGGTCCCTGTGTAGATTGCTGGTGTCTCTGCCCCTGCCCCAGAGTCCTCCAAAGTTATGATGCCAAGCACTTAAATCAAGTTGGAGGTTCAAGTAGCAGTATTAGGAATCTGGCTAAGTGAGAAATCAAATGTGTTGGAAGACAACAGGTTCAATGAAAGCATCAATTCTTTACCAATCATCCAGTAACTGATGCATGAGAATATGATGGCTGGAGTAGTTCTCATGGGCAGCAGATCTCCTATCATCAAGGCCAGGAAGTAGGCAGACACACGGTAATATCCACTGGTGTACTGATGGCTGCGAGGACAGGAAGGAGGGGAGTTGTACAGGTTTAGAGGTTCTGTAGGAAGCAGGCTCAGAGTGCGTGTTCGGTTTATCCTGATTTGTTTTCTGCTCTTTCTACCACTGACTCCTCTCTAAGCAAATTGCGTGTATTCTCTGTGCCACCACTGACACTCTATGAAGTAAGGGCTGATCTGTCTCTCAGATCCTGCAGTGAAACTGACAGCCCTCCAAGAAAAGTGAGTGAAAGACTGTGTGATTGCTAAGTAAAATATCATAAAGAAACTCATCAGTCTCTTTTCAAAGATAAAGACCCTTAATACAAGAGCACAGGAAAGCATTAGACTTCTATAAAGTAGAGGAACACTTCATCCACTGCTAACTCATACAGCTGCTTCCAGGGAAAAAGGAATGATACCCAACAATGGGAAAACACCTTTGGGACATCAACTCACCCCCACTTCAAAGGGCAATTAAATGTCATTATGATTGTTTTACTGCTTAATGGAGCTTATGAAAAGATGCTTTAACAGGTGAGGTGCCTCAATCCCCATTGACACAGCTGGTCAACTACACTGGCAAGCAGGGCAGACTAGCAAGAAATGGCAGTGTGGGGGAATTTCACTCCTGAGCAGCTGTTAGGGACAATAATAAGCTGCTCTGAGCAGCCTGTGGGTGGACATGTACATTCCAGGCATAAATCTCCAGTTTCCTTTTTACTGCATAGGATGTGTGTCTCGCCCTTCTATTGCATGAGCTGGAGGCATCTCCAAACTACACTTTCAACAAATATCTATGTATACATGTGTGTATACTGTATCTACACACATTTACATACATATACACACATACAGAAACATATACATATATGTATATATATAAATATAATTATAAAGACATACATAAATACTATTATAAATATTACTTATATAAGTATTACTATTATAGGTAAATAAAAGTAATAAATACATTAACTATATTTAATGATATATTAATTACTTATAACGGCAATGTAATAATCAAGCACATCCCTCTAAACAGTGAGATGCACTTGATTATTAACAAGCTCTTTTAAGCCAGACAGCAGCCCCTTCATCTGACCATCCCTTGCAGAGTTTTTCCAGGAACTCTCCCTTCATTTTTGCACAGTCTTGCCACTTTAGGACCATTGCAAGACTGTGTGTCAGTCCTTGTGAGAAAGAGGGCAAGAAGGATTCACAATCTGCAGGATTCACATGCAGACCTCAAAACCAGCTGTTACCAAAAGTAGGTAAGAAAAGCAGTAAACTGTCACACAGCAAGCAAGTAAAAGCATTTCCTCCTTCCCCCAGCTCTTAGCATTTCAGCTCCCTGCTCTACAGACTAACTTGGCATTACTATGACAAACTGATGTTGCAAGGGAGCAATCAAGTCTTTGGTGGTAATAATTTTTTTCAGGGTGTAAGATACTGCCTCATCTCATTCCAGGATATGAGACAGTCCAAGTGCCTTACTACTTACACAAATAGTTTCTTGTCCCTGATGAATAGCTCAATTGCAGAGACACTGGAAAAACACTGGTTTGTAGTGACAAAAAACAAGGATCCAACCCTAGAAGGCAAAACAGAACAGTGGAAAAGTGAGGGAACAACCACATCAAACACTCAGCAGCCTCAGACATCATCATACCTTTTCTCTGTCCACAGAATGGAGACATTTAATTGTACTACTGTAAATCTTAGCTGTATCCTTTATCTTCCCTTTTACATCCCCTTTGTATTTATGTGCAAGCCTGACAGAACTGTGGCCCCTTTAGGACTCCTGGCAATTCCATGCTGTGGTGCACTGAGACTTGTGAACCCAACCCTCCTTTGTATTTCAAGTGGATCCCAAGGCCTTCCTTCTCTGTGCCTCAAACCTGACTGCTACAGATTGAAAAATGAGCAAAGCTGTGCCTTTTCATCTTACCGATTCTGAATGCCACTTCGGTCCAGTTTTACACCAAAGAAGATAGCCCCCACAACCAAGGCTAGAATTACGGTCACTGCAATCTGGAAGTGGAAAGAAGAAAGGAAAAATGAAATCCTTCAAGTAAGTAAAAAAATTTGGAACTTACATTATTAAGTCATATGCAGGGTTTAAGATTCACACCTGCCTAAAGCCTTGCTCTTGTGAGGCAATGTATATGTATGACACACACAATTAAAATCCTTATGACAGTTTCTCACATTTTATCCTCTTCACTTTTCTATTTCATTATTTGGCTAGGAGAGTTTAGTGGAAACACGCTTATAGAATAACCGAGTTTAAAGTGAGGCACAAAATTAGTATCATCCTAGAAGATCCCTATGTGACCCAGAGAATGGAGTGCTTTCCCTGCACCCCAATCTTCAGTGCAGTAGTCCTTATGCTAACTGGAGATTTTTTTCCAAAGGCCACAAATGTAGCTGAGCATCTCACTACACTTACAATGCGGTGGCACAGGACTTTTTTGTTTCCCTAACTGCCTTTGAAAACGTGATTCTGTTGTACAAACTGCAGATTATGGGACTGAGATCAGCAAGAGTCTGAGACTTATAGCAATTGTTACCTACTTGTGCAATGGAGGCCTGTGGGTTCCTAATGAGATTTTTCAGGGAACGCTTGGAAACCCAGTACAGCTGAGTGAGAAATCCATTTGCATAGGTAATCTCATGCTCCTGCTTGGATAGTCTCTGCTTGCTTCCCCGTCCAAGCTCCACTTTCCCCAGTGCTTCCTTTGTGCTCTGATATAGGCTGGAGCTGAGATATTTCTGGTGCAGCACATCTACCACACTGCTATCCACATTGTCTTCTGCCACTCCATTTTCACTGCTCACTTCTGAATGAGAAAAACAAGATATGGCTTGTGATTCCCTATGAACCTGACCTTCAGATATGGCCCATCAATAAGCTCAGCAGTTCTGCAGGCTGAAGAAAAAGGCAGAAATGCCCAGAGAATTTGAGTTGTTCAAGCCTTACCTCTGAGTTTAGGAGGCTAGCTTGAGTGAGAGGTTTTTCCTACATTTTTCATCGAACCTAGCTAATCTGACCATCCTTTCTGGCACAAAATGGTCATATTCTTGTAACATGGCACCAGAAAACCTTTGTTTCATTGAATTTGGGAAAAATCAATGTTTGCTCTGATTCACATCACCAAAAACAGCTTTACAAAATCTGTTCCCTTATAGTCCTTCAGTCAACAACGTGCTACATGATCCCCAAGCAAGTATTTCCAAACATTTCACTCACTATATTGGTAGAGAATTTGCTCTCTAACAGTTCCAATCTCTTTCACTCTCCCATAAATCCAACACTCCTTAGCCTACCTACTTTGTCTTCTCTGCAGCAGCCTCGCATGTGACTGAAAACTTGTCAGCTGCCTCTTGAGACTAAGCAGTTCTAGGTTTCCCAGTCTTTCCCTCACAGGTTTTTTTTTTAAATTTTTGGTATTTGTCATTGCTTTCCTATACTACTGAAGTGAAAAAATCCATTTAAGAAGTTTTCTAATCTCTTGAAAGAAGCCCCAAAGTATATCTATTAGTAGGAAAAATAAAAAGATAATGAAATGCCCTTAGACTCAATGAAACCCGGTGAATAAAAGCTTGCCATCACCACATAAAATTTCCCTTCTACACTAGCCAGCAGTGGATTTCTCCTTTGCAATTTACCTTTTCCTGTGTCCACAGGTCTGTGATCTTCCTTGCTTGCTGCCACAGCAGTTGAATCACCATTTATGACATCAAGGAAGAAGTCAGCTGGATTATTGAAGGGTTCACATTCATATCCTTAAAAAAACAAACAGAACAGATCAAACCAAAACCACACATGTAACGTGTTTGCATTGTACAGGACACACCTCAGAAGGTCAGGTCTAATACTATATCACTTTTCCATAACCCTGTTACCAGAAAACTTCACTGCTTTTCATAAGTGCTACTTTACAGTAGTAGATGAACAGGATTTAGGAGATGGTGAATCTGGGGTATCTAAAGGGCTTCAAAGCTGCCTATTCACTGAGGTGAGGAAGAAACTCTAACTTGCTTCTACCACAGCTCAGTATGAACAGCTCTAGCCTCCTTCCCAGTGCTATTCAACCACATTCCACACTGAAAGACACGCAGTTCCTCAGCAGAAGTTCCTGGATGTCTGCTCTAAAACCTCAGATATTTCTTCTAGAGGCTCAACTCTTGTTGGTGTTTCCCAGGTCACAAGGATGAGGAAGGGCTGTCCAAGAGCAGCCTCTTATAAGACAGTTCTAAGTGTGGGACACAGAGGAAATTAAAAACAAACAAACCTGAAGACACTTCTACAGCTTCCCTGAGAGAAAGGAAGTGGGCTACTAAGAGGAGCAGCAGAAGTACTGACATTGGTTAAAGCACCTCCCTTAAAGCCAGGGAAAGCTTACAATCTAATGTGTCCATGGTTACATCTATAGATTACCAGTTCACTCCACATTCTCTGTTCATTATAGCCAGATACCCTCGCCCTGCTTACCTGGAGAGAGTGCAGCCACCCAATAGTGCAACCATGAACCCATCTTAAGGCACACCATAATTTTGTCCTCTTGGTTGTCCACCTGCACTCAGTCTAGAGCATATTTGGATCAATCTGTACAGATAGCTGCCAATCTGCAGGCTGTGGTTCAAAAACTGCTGCATCTGCCACCAAGGCCTGGTGCAACTACAAACATTATCTTATGTCTTGGACATCATGCTTATATATGTCCAAGTGATTCTTGGCTTTTGTCCTCATGCAAGGCAGAACAAATGCAAGAGAGAGCCATGCTCTCTTGTGTGAAAATTTTTGGGTTTCTCATTCTGGCTTTTTCCTGTTCTAACAGAACACTGCTCAGACTGTATGTGTACAGTCTCTAATATCCTAGTGATAGAAAAGCATGGGCCTGTTATCCCATGCTAGGGCAAGAATCTACACACAAATTTAACTCATGAGCCAGCTGCTTTTCCTCTTGGCATGGAAGACTTACCAATAGAACTGAAGTACTCCAGGGCGTGCTTCGCAGGACCATGGTACAGCACCTTTCCCGAAGCCAGCAATGTCAGACTGTCAAACAGCTTGAATATGGAATAACGGGGCTGATGGATGGAAAATATGATGGTTCGCCCTCTTCTTGAGAGCCTGAAATAGAAACAAAACATCTCTTAAGTACACCCCACACTTTGAATTTCAGGAAGGCAAACCCCAAGTATCAAAATCCAAGACAATTACTTGGCAACTTCTTGGGGTCTTGACCCAGAGAAACCTTCTCTCCCTTCTCTGTCACTGTGTCAGATGCTGCCTGCAAGACTTTCAAGACAGCACCCATCATTACAGGAGACCACCACTGCAGTCCAGGAAGCTAAAGTACAATGTAGTCTGTAGCTAGAAAAGCCTGAGGCCACAGCTGTGTATAAACCCTGCTTACATGTTTTTTATATCAGATGTCAACCTGACTACCTGGAACAGTCCTACTGCACTCAATGGCAGTACCAGGTGTTACTTATGAGGCTGTGGAAGTCTGGCCAGCTGAGACTTCTCTTAGCTCTTCTGCTGAAGATTTACTCTGAAGAAAATTCAAAACAAGTTTTCCTTGAGGTTTGTCAGATGCTCTTTCAAGTGCTTTAGCACTGATGCGCAACAAGGACCCTTGATGATGGAAGACCTATATCCACAAACACCAGAACAAAGCAACCCCCACAAGCAAAACCAGACAACATGCCGCAAACCCAGGAGAAGGATTAGAAAGTCATTCTCATTAAATAAGCCTCTTTTGTCCTCCTTGCATGTAACTTTGTTCTAATTGTCAGAAGACAGTTCATCTCCAAAACATAGGACACTGAGAGTAAATCTGCAGATGAAATTTTATCTGAATTCAAGATTGTTATTGGGTCATAGACTCAGATGGAAGGCAAAAAAATTTTAATTTCAAGGGCTGACCTCCCAGTCCACCCTTAATTGTGGCAAAGGGAAGCTGTCCAAGCTACATCTGCTTTTTGGGCTCCAATCCAATGCATGCTGTGGAAAGATTCCCATAAACTTAAAAAGGCTTTGAAAGAGACCCAAACAAATAATTTACCACTACTTCTGAGTATATTTGTCTAGTATGGTTTTTTGTTTTTTTCTTTTTTTTAAGGAGCACTAGAACTACTCAGTCATAAAAACATTCCTATTTTTACTAATGAGTTGACAACCAAATTGCAACACAGCCCTCAAGAACTGACTCTTACTTCTTCAGAAGGATGAGGACTGCATTGGCTGTGCTGGCATCAAGGCCAGTTGTTGGTTCATCCAGAAAAAGGACGGGTGGCTCTGTGATGAGCTCCATCCCAATGTTGGTTCTCTTCCGTTCCCCTCCAGACACTCCCCGGATCAATTCAGTTCCTACCTGCAAGCAGAAGAAATCAGATATTTGCAACAAGACCCAGTCAGTACATGCTCTGGAACTGTGGGTTTTCCACACCTAGCAGCCATTTTCATTTTCAGAGTCCCTTTAATGAACTGTAGGGCCAGCAGCAGACGAGTTTGACTTAGTGTAAGGGACTGTGTAGCAGTATGCTGAGCCTGATTTTCAGAGGTATCAGGTGTTTTATGACAGGGAACAAGGATGACACTGACAAGGAGGTAACAGAGTGAGGCCACAGCATCCAGAGGAGGCATTGGTGTGTGGGGATGTCTTTTTTTGGTAGCTTGCCTGTTAATACAAGCTCTGCACAGAGCTTTTCCATCAAAGACCAGTTTTCCATTCCTCAGAGCTTTCAGAAATGAGAAAACAATTTTCTTGTCTTGTTCCACAAAGCCAGGAAGTGACTGAACAACTTTCCAAGATGCAATGACTAAGTGACTCTTTCCCTTCTGAATTTATACAACATTCTGGACATGGTCCAAAATCTTCCCCTTTTAGTAACAAATACAAATACCTCTCTACAAGCTCCCTCCTGAGCTGGAAACTGATTTCTTGCATGCAATACGGTTTAGTCAGATTCCTGTTTAGCTTCCTGTAACTGCACTATACACCATACTGCCTAGAGCCAAGTCGTTCAGTTTCCAGAGGTAGTATGATTTTTGAGAAAGGTGCTCCCGCTGTTCACCTTAGCATCAGCCACTTTGCTTAATCCCAGCTCACTGATTATTTGGGTGACTCGCTCTTCTTTCTCTTTAATGCTGATGGAGCTGGGGAGTCGCAGTGCCGCAGAGAATTGCAGGTTCTCCCTCACCGTCATCGTGCCCATAACAACATCATCCTGAAAATACAAATGGACAGTTGGAAAAACTCCTCAGCTGCTGAGTGGGCACCAGAGTCCCTTAGTGGCAGTTTACCAGATAAGCTGTTTGCTTGTTCCACAGTGGAACCCGGACTGAAAGACAACTCCTCCTTCAAATTTTATGTGATATGAAATTCAAAGTCCTTCAGTAGCAGTCAAGGGGAGATTGCAGCTCTGCAGGCCCCACAGCTTACACCAGGCACCCCCTCAGCCTGCTTTCAGGCTGAGAAGTTCAAGTGCAGACAGTGCCGCTTTGTCCGGCATGTGCACTTTTCTTACTAGCCAAAGTGAGGCAGAGCAGGTAGTGATTTTGTAGAGTTAAACTTCTGTCAGTCCAGCAGGAGCCAAAGGACATTGCTAGTTCTCAGTGTTCAAGGTAGATACACTCAGGGAATCACTCTGGTCAGCCCTGTTTCCAGTTATAAGCCATACCTCGTTGTGGTCCAGAGCACCTGCTGAGTTCAGCTGCCAACAAGGAGCTTTCCCCAGCTCCTCACTGGCAGCAGTTTCTCAGAGAAGCAAGAATATTGCACCAAGATACTCCTGCTATGTCTCAGCTATGTGTACATAGCTTGGACCTAAGACTTTATTTTAAGGGTTACAAATATTCAACAGTCATGTGCACTTTGAGGGAGAATCAAATCTATCCAGCTGACACACCTGAGCAACCTGCAACAACCATGAGCCAAACAGAGATTTGTCATCAGGTCTATTCAGAGCTCCATGTGTCTCCACCGCTCCTACTTTGGTATTTGTACCAATTCTGTATTCTATCACATGATGAGAAAAGGGCTCCAACACTGCGTAGCTGCTGAGAAACATGCCTGTTACATCTGCCATCTTTGGAAGACATCCCCTAAGCTGAAGGGCAGCAGATTCCTGCCTGCTTTGGGACTCTGCCTACGTCAGATGTAGTGCATCACTAGCATACATGATATACCAGTCAACCATGTTTGGCACTGGAGTTCACAGACGAAGACAAGAATGTGCTGCTTTGCTGCCAAAGAAGGTTTAGGCATTTCATAGCTTCCCTTCCCACAACCCCTCAGTCTTTGACTACAGCCTCCCATTCTCCACTCTCAGATCCATCAATACAACTGTTGGGTCACTACACTGGAAATAAAATTGTGAATTTTAGCTTAATACAAAACATAACCATCAGTGGCATGACACCTTCACTCTCAGAGCATGAATGGACAGACCACCAGCAGTTTTATAGGGGCAACATATGACTTAGCATGCCTATATGCTTATCTGCATAAAAATTATCCTATAATTATGTATTTACAAGTTCAGTGTTTGTAGTTTTTGGTCCACCTTTACTGATCCAGGGAGCACTGCTGGGGTGAGAATGGGGAGAGACCATTTAATGTTTCACCAAGTTGCTTATCATTTTAAGGTTATATTTGGTTGCTTTGGACATTTGAGAGACAAACGTCTCAAACTGGGACCACTTGCGGGAAATGTACTGGCTATTCATCAGCCTCTGAGGATTTGGGGATCTCTGACCTGCAGGATCAAGATTTAGCACCAGCCTCATCCCACAGATCCTCCCAGAGCCCCCCAGCTGGCAGCTTTCAGCTCCCTGTGTCACATCTGCCTGCAGTCAGAACCCTGGATGGTTTCCAGATTTGGCTGCTCATACAATTGCCAAGAATCCCCTTCTCCCCAAGTTCCCCAGGGCTTTGAGGGTCTATTATTGGTCCAGGCCTCCACCCACTTCCGCAGATTCAGCTGGCTTTTCCTGTCTCCGAGTGGAATGAACCTCTGTCACAGCCAGCTAGAATCAGAGGAAGAACAGCAGGGATCTATTTATTTCCTAGAATTATTGTCAGATAGTTTGAAGGTACTTCTGCCAGCTAGAACTGTTTCTGAATTTAACAACAAGAGATTTTGGGTGTCATGGTTTTTTTCCTCCTTTTTTTAAAAATCTTTGCTAGCACTTCAAAGTAGAGCCCAAACGACAAGCCACAGTAGCCCAGCAGTTTGGGCAATCATGTGGCTGTGGGAAGACACACCTCTGTGCTTGACTAGGCGAGAGTAACAGTTTGATCTTACTGTCTTCCATAACCCAGATAAAAACTAAAAACTGTAACATCTGAGCTATCAAATTAGTCTCTGTAGGGATCACTGAAAATTACCTATACTAGTTGTTCGTGTTTCCTCATCTTATGTGCTCTTCCATCCCAAGGTCTCCCAGGCCTCCAAGAAGGCAGTTACTCACCTGTACAACATATCCTGAGATGCACTTGAAATTTGGAGGCTGTGGGATGCCATCTATAAGCACTTCTCCAGACAGACCTGCTGGGTCCTTTCTGGCAGCCAGCACATCTAGGAGACTTCAGACAAACACCATGCATTAGGTTTTGCAATAACTGCTGCTTTTACCCTTGACTGGGTAAGTACCACCAGCCAGGACTGAGTTACAGCCTGTTCACAGTGTGCTGCAAACCAGAGGGCACATGAAGGGGCTTCCCCTACTCTGCAGGCTTCAGCTCTTTGTACAGAAAGTCTGGTGTACATCCAGGATTTTCCAGCACACGGCGTGCCACAGCAGTATGGCAGTGTACAGACGCTCACAATTCACAACAGTCAACCCCCTACAGACATAAACTTGGACTGCGTATTTACAGATAACCTCAAATGCACAGAGACAAAAGCACCCTGCTGAGTTGTTGCAGGCTGCTCTCCAGCCAGGGGAGCACTGAACTAACTTCTCTGATCTCAAGGAAATTAATCTATATGGCTGTAAACAAGACAAGAGTTAGAATTAATTCTAGAACATAAGTTTTTTTAATGTATCACTGGATTCTTCTTACTGCCAATGCAGAGGCCAGCCTCTCTGCCAGATAAGTAAACCGCCCTGATGAAGTGCTGCTCTTGAAAGCATCCTGATTAACCAGCAGTCTCCTCAGAAAAGATCAATGGTCACCACAAAGACACCTGTGTGAACCCTGGCCATATTTGCGAGTGTCTGACATTCTTAAAGACAGAGAGTGACAAAGAGCTCTCTTACCACAGGAGAGAGAACAGCATTAGCACTGGATGGAGATGCTCTACATGGTACTTCTCCATGCCTTCATCCAAACAAATCAAGCATGTGTGCACCCCCACCAGCAGGCCACAGCCATTGGGGTAAGGATCCAGAGCATCCTACAGACTGCATTACATCATATTCCTGTCAGTTGTCAGAGAGGGGTCTGGCCTAGCAGCTTCAAGAAAGTCATGTTGCAGACAGGTCAGAGGGTGTGACATCTTCCATGCCCCAGGGGAGCTTAGACCCCATCCCACACCCAATTACCAGTCAGAACAGAGCCTACATCTGAGCTCCAGTCACCCCAGTTCTGCCTGGTATCTTAATTCAGGCCACCACTAAAGAAGAGTGCAGTAATACAGAGCACCAGGTGGAGCAGATGAGGGGTGTGACACAGTCATGGTGCCAGAACTTCAGCAAAGCCGACAGAGGGGCAGGAGGTCAAACTGCATCACCAGATTTCTTTGGGGCATGCAGAAGTCTAAGCGTGCAGATACCTCACATCTCCCCTAACCCTCAGAATCTCAAATATACTTTGAACAGCTGACTGTGCATTTAAAGGAGCAGAAGGTACTCACGAAGATTTCCCACTGCCTGTTGGCCCCAGGATAGCATTCAAGCCTGGTTTCATAATGCCACTGGAAGAAGGAAAGAGTTGTTTACAAATAAGGACAATTACAATGAGCATCCATATGCAGATTTTAGTAGATGTGAGATGTGAACAAAATGCTGTTGAAAGAAAAGCTTCCGAGATTAAAAACTTTTTAAATCTGAAATCAATAAGCATTTTTCCTTTCTGTCCCAGACTGCCAATCAGAGCAGAATCAGAACTGGACAAAAAAAGCAATCTACAAAAGACAGAAATTAAGTGTCTTCCCTGCAGGGTCTTGAAAAGAAGCAACAATTGCTCTCTGTTGCTCATTTCCTCTGACTGCACCTTGAACCATAGTTAAGGGAACCCTCAGACCTTCTGGCAGAAGCATTCACACAAGTTTGGTCCTAATTTGTTCAGATCAGTAACTGAAACTGCTTCAACTATATCCCAGCTATTTTGCCTAAAAGCAAATCAAAGTGCTTACATGAACTGCTGACTGGCAGGAGGGCAGTAATTTCTGTACCAGCACAGCTGGATCTGGAAGGTGACATGAGGTCACTGGTTCACAGCAGCAGATTAATTCCTACCCTCTAGTATTTCATTTAAGCAAACACTTACTTAACATTATGAAGGATCTTCTTTTCCACGATTTTCCGTTTAAAAAGGAATCCACTGGGCTGCTTAACAGAGTACTGGATGTTATGGAAACTCACAACGGAGCCACGAGGAGATCGGAGGGACTCTTGTGTTGGAATAGAACGTTGGAAATTGCCTGCTCCTTCCTCTTCTCCAACAGAAATAATGCTATGATCGAATGCATCTGACATCATGTCCTTGTTACACACGTCAAGCTCCACTGCATGGAGATTTTTGAGGTCACTGTTGTTTTGAGCAGTTCCCATCTGTTGAGATGAAGACCACAGAAACATGCAGGGAAGGAGACGTGAACAAAGATTTCTCCAGAAAGTGTCTTGGAAGAGCAAGTTCATGCACACCACACCAATCGTACACATGCCAAGTTTCCAAAAGGATGGACATCCACACCGGAAGACATCCAGTTGTCCCCAAAGACATGGAAACCCACAGATTTAGAACTAACTTTTAAGAACAAGAAGTATGTTCTTGAAGTAAATTATGTTCGCTCAATGGGCATCTAATGAGGCAAAAACAAGCCTACCTATGATGGTCACCATCTTTTGCAACACAGTACTACTAATGGAAGCTGTTACCATTGAAAGAGACTCAAGCTCACCTTCTTCAGTAATAACATGCTTAACCCTTACCACCCCAAAAAGCCAGCAGGGAAAGCCTATTAATGAGTATGGATTCATATAAAGAACCACAGCACGAAAAATGCTTGTGTCTATGAAAATGAAGGTCAGTCACAAGTATCTTGTTTGCTGCATAAGTCTCAGAGATACTAATGTGATTAAAATAACAATTACACATGCTCAAAATTACTGTGATGCTGGGGAAAGCCAAGGTGCTCATCAGGTTAAAAGATAAAGGATAAAGACCTGTCCACAAACACATCCATCGCTAGTTCACCTTGAATTCTGTGCGAAGGTAGAAGCATCCCACCAGCCACCCCTTTCCCACCATCTGCACTTCTTTCCACCTGGGACTGAGAGGGTGAGAACTAGTAGGACCACCACTACAGCAGTAGTAGATTTCTCAGGGAGGGAGAGATGGTGACCCTATTAAGAATCTGGAGCTACAAAAGCCAGGTTTAAAAAAAAAAAAAGGGAATTGTCCTTTCCTCCCTGCCTCTTCCTATCACTGAGAGCTCAACAAGTTGCAGAAGTTTTTTTCCTGTATAAGTAAAATAAAAGAAAGGGGCAAAGGAAGGGTTGTTTAGTTCGGACCCACACTGAACTCTAAGGCTAGTCACCCCTGGGAAAGACTTGCTTGTGGGAGACAATATAGGATATGCTGGTTACATCAGCAAGAGATGGCTTATACACCTGAAAGGTTGCACAACAGATGATGGGAATAAAAAAGCAACAGGATGACAGTGACACTAAGGACAAAGGCCTTGTCAGACTTTTGAACATTTTTCTTGTATCTGTCCTGGCTAGATTCTATGGTTTAGTTCGCCGTACACGCTTTATTTAATGCTGGTTTTTGTAAAGTTACCGATTAGCACTGGCAAGCCGATGTGTGCACGGACGGCAGGAGGACGAGAAAAGCCGAGCAGAGGCTACAGGTAGGCTCGGGCTGCAGCAGCACCTCACGGCAGCGCCCGTCTCCCACCCAAGCCCCGCGGGCCGGATCGCCACTAAGCCGGAGCCACGACCCGACCCGACCCGGCCGACCGCGCTCCGCTCTCCTCCCGCCGCCCGTGCCCGNCGCCGGGGTGCCGCGGGATGGATGCCGGCGCTGTCAGCCCGCCTTCCCGGGGCGGAGAGAGCCGCGGGGCGAAGGCACGGGGCCCGCTCGCTGGGAACCCCCCACGCGGGCAGCGGGCGTCGGACTAGAGGAGCGCGGTGAAAAAATGCCCGCGGCCCCTGCGCGCCCCGGCACGGGAGGGAGCGGGAGGCAGCGCCCGCTCTCCCTCCTGCCCTCCCACCCCTTGGAGAGGTCATCGCCCCCGGGGCATGGGTCCAGTCCAGCCGGGTCAGCCGGGGCCACTGCAGCCCTAGCAGCCCTTCCCAGGGTGACGCTGCCACTCCGATCTCACCTCTTCCGTGGCAGTGTGCTCCTTGGTGGGCCTAGAGGGGGTCGGGACAGCCTGCTGGGCTGACCCGTTGTCCCTCAGGTTGCCGCTCCGTGCTGCCATGTGTTCCCAGCTAGAAGAACGCGTGAACTCAGGAATATCGGATTTCCTTCAGTTTGTAGTCAAGCCTTCTCCTTGTCTTCCCATTCCCAAGCACTATTGTCTTTATAAGTAAGGTCTGTCTCCTCAGGTTCCTTGATGCCGTGAATGCAGGAAAAGCCCAATTTTATGGTTTATAAATATGATTTACAGCAAAGCTGTCAGGTCATCATATTAATTGCCTCCAGTTTGCCCGCCCTCTGCAGCTTTGTACAGCACTGCTTTTTTTCTAACTACACGATTTGCAAGATCAATTTAAGGCTCAGCTAGGGTAAAATATACCTCTATCTTTCCAATCAATAACAATAATAAAACTCCAAAGGCTCACCTCTCCCTTCTCCAACACCTGCCTCCTCTGGGTGTGTTGATATACTCAATGCCATTGATGCATTAGGCAGAAGACACACACATCCTATGAAGCAGCATTGCTCTGTAAGGCTGACAGGAGTCGGCAGGTAGGTTTCTGGGGGTATTGAAATAGCCCTAGAGATCTCTCAGAAGAGCAGGTTTTGCCATAGGCTTGCTGAATGTTATCTTCAGTCACTCTATGGGTCAGAAGTGGACTGGAGTTCATGTTTCCTATGTGATTTAACTTCCTCTTTCTAGGAAAATCTGCCTACATTGAAGACTTTTGGCCTAGTGTTTCACCAAGCATGCACATCTCTGTCTCCAAAAATATTTCAATCCTAAATACTCACTACCCCTCAACAAGCTGCAGAGGCAATCTTCTCTTGTCATGTGCCTAGAACAGTGAGACAAACAGAGCCTGTGTGCTTGGGAACAAAGGTGAGCATTTTCTGAGTCATGAACTTGCTGATCCACATAGTGCCTGCACAGTGGTGCAGGAGAACAGCTCACTTGAGAAGCACAATTAAAAGTTCAGGTTATTCTTGACAGCTTCAGTTGCACATCAGTTCCTCAGACAAAGATGGTAGGTGCCTTCATGCTGGTAATTTTGGGAAACGCTACTGCTCCTCGCACACTTCATGGAATGGAAAATCCACTTCTCTGTTCCCTGTGCCTAAGCTCATCCCAATGACAAAGAAATAAGCAGAGACCCTAGATATGGGGATCTAAATCTGCCAAATACAGGATCTGGCTGGAGGCTCCGGCTTTTCTCTATCCCATTCTTCAAGCAGCAGTCTTCTAGGCTTCTTCAAGGAGAGCCTGTTTCATCGCCCACCCCAAGTAGCAGTATTTTTCAACTATCATGTTACTAATCCAGTTGATCTAGCTCATACTGTTGCTGAGGGAGGTTCCTGCCAGTATAGGGATAGAAAACAGTGGCCAGGGCTGTAGTTATTGAAGACAAATACTCACAACAAGCCTGATGACAGCCTGATGTTACTGTACTTTTCTCTTGTCCACCACTGTGTAGGCTGGTGGGTTTGCCATCATTGCTTTGTGCTCCTCATCCACTGAGAGGGGCATTTGCCCTGTAAACTGTCAGGCTTTACTGCAGTCTAAAGGATGTGGTCTTCACAGAAAGACATGAAAAGCATTAGCCCAATGTAAAGCCCTAGAAAGCACCAAGCTACAATGCCCTGGTGCATTTACTGACATTAAATAAATAACGCTACAGGCTACAAATTGATATGCTGTGATAGCAAAGAAAGCAATCAGGGTCATGTTTCAGATCTCATGCAGGTTTTAGCACAGGTCTGAGATCTTTGCTTTTGCTCCTTAGCACCTGCTGCCTTGAGCCTCTGATTTGGCTGCCACTACAGGGTTGCAGAGCAGGAGGAACCATGATACCATCCTGGGCATGGGGGAAAGGATCTAGCAGAAAGTGAGGCTTTGAGGAGTTCTGCTGTTTCTCCACTGCTTTCTCTAGCATGCTGCTCTCATTGACCTGAGGATCCAGAATGTTTTTTAACCCTACCTAATGCTGAATTTCATAAAGCTCATAAAATATTTCAGGGACTTGAACCAGCAAGAGAGTGCATAAGAAATATGTCCAGGAGAAAGCGTATGATAATTAGTACTACTGCCTTCTCTACTGAATGCATCAATAAGCAGATCCCAGTGCTCACTGTATAAAAGCAACTCTGAGAGCAATGCAAAGATAGCAATACCAGACATGGTGCTTGAGTGATACTTCCTGGGCTCTTCTTTTCCAAAAGCTCCAGTAAACCATTCCAGAAGACACACCCTGTACAGATGTGTATGATGTACTGAATCTGGTGCATCTACAGATTTACGACCCTAGGCACACAAAAACTCATTGTGCTTTTTCCACCCTGATTGCTCATCATGTCAAAGCTAGTGCTGACTGGCCTCCCTTACTTGGTTAAAGTGCTGCTTGCCTTGGGGAAGTTGACTTTTGCAAGACTTGCAGATTATATAGAAGAAATCTGACTCTGTCAGGTTTTGTTAATCATTTAGTCCATTATCTGAATTCATAGTAGCACTAAATCCTTAAATGGTTAAAGATAAGAATGGGTCCAAGCAAATCTAAGAGTAAAGGAAATCAGCATTTAACTAGTGCACTACACTGACATATCATAGGCTTCATTCTGACAGAAACCATGAATAATTGAACTGTAGGACCAGCAGAATTACACACAGGTATTATCTGGTGAAGCAAGTAATCAGCCAAGGATGTCATAGATAAAGTGCTTAATGCATCTAAACCACCATGACAGTTCTTCAGGAGTTAAAAAGATGACATCATAAATGTGCTCAGATTTTTATTGCTCCTACTTGCTGCTGTTAGTAATGTGTTCAGGAGCCTGCTAAGGAGAAAGAAAGCACCCATGTCCTCTCTAGGCAAGCAGGTCTGGGAGAGACACCAGTCACCACTGCCCCTATAGTATTCTCAAGCCTTTAGAACAAAGCCTAGGACTTCTGACCAAGAAGTGCACCAAGCATTGAGGCCACAACACACAATCCCCAGTACAATTTTGTCCCACACACAACCCAAGCTTCTATGCAGGACTCCTTCAAGTTTGTCTTGCTATTTATGAATCAGGAATGGGCACTCCATCCCTCTGCTTCCCTTTTGAGGGCCTCAGTGCCTGCAGGAGGCTAACAGGATTAAACTGTGTTTTATCTGTCTGAACTCAGCTCTGCAGAGGTCAGTTCCCTTGCTAGACATGAATGTTGACATACTCATTGTTACGTAGGCATTTCACCTCCTTCCTCAGGAGCAGAGTCCAGGCTGCCCTATGAGACATTCCTAAAAACTGTTTAACTTTTGTCCACTCCCAAGGCCTCAGCTGCTGCCGTTCGGATTTGTTGTGGTAGCCCTGAACACATTCAGACTTTTTTTTTTTTTGCAGTAGGTGCTGTACACCCAGAGTTGCAGAGTGTTCTTACCCCAAGGGTCTGTACTCAACAGTAAGAGTGTGACATACTATTATAGCAAACAGCTTGCATTCTGGAGAAGGAGAGATAGGAAAGTAGCTCAGTCTCATCCATAACTCTTCTCTTCTTTTGTGCCTTCCTAGAGGCCCACCAGTGCCATATGACCTTGACAGGGAATTACTGTTCCATGACACAGAGCAGACATCACAGCAGGTGAAAGAAAAAGTGCAAAGGCTCAGAAATCTCAGCTGTCCCCTACTCTGATGCAGAATGCAGGAAAATCATATTTATAAACAAGTAAACTGAGGAAGAAAAGTAGGGAATCACCAGGTAGCAAGTGTTATCAAAGATAACCCAAAACAGAAAGTCAGACTAAATGTTTGGATTTTTGTGTTGAAGATGAAGGCAGTAACAAAGAGGAGAACAAAGAGAAGGAAGCTCTTGGTTGCACAACTCACCCAGTAATGCCACAGGAAAAAGCGGAACACTCCTAAGCTACTTATGCCAGAGTTCTTTGTACTCACCTTCCATCTGACCTCACTGGTTATGTTCCACTATGTCCAACTCATCTCTGTATTTGGCTTTTTCAGTAAAGCCACTGCCTGGAGTTTGTCTTGGCCAGGGCATCTCAGGTTTTCTGACTGGGTTGCTCTGCTCCTCTCCAGACTTAATTTTACTCTCCTACATTTGAAATGGCTATGTAAGCGAAGATGACAAGTGCATGCAAAAGGGGCAGAGGGAGCGCAGAGTCACCCAGGAGCCACTGAAGGCAGTGAGGTGTCCTAGGGCTGGAGGTAATTCTCCATAGTCAGAAGAGGCAGAAGGAGTAGAGTCACAACAGAAACGCCAAGGTGGGTCTGCATGGAGAGTCAATGAGAGTCTGGGTGTAGAACACCAGGAGTGGCAAGTGTTAATGACACTGAGCCCAGCTTCTCACCAGAACAGCTGAACATCTAGGGTTAGCTCCTCCAGGCACTCAGAGCAGGAGAGTAGGAGCAATGAGTAAATCTTAATGACCCAGAGAGGAGGGACAGGACAAGAAATTGAACATTGTCATCTCCTAAAGCATGTGAAAAGACATATTCACAAACAACTCCTGGCCACCAGGCAAAGGATGGAGGAGACATGAGAGGGCTCTGGTGTTCCTTGTTCTGTGTTGTGACAAGGATCCTGACCACAGCACCTGGGCAAATGCTGAACATTTGGGCGCATCTCTCCTTCCCCCTGGGTACTTGGTAAGACGACAGAAGCAAGTACAATCTGTTCTGTTTCAATAAGGTCATCCTATTCTTTTCATGGTAAAGAATGCCTGCTGGTGGCATGGCCTCTCCTGGGCCTGAACAGAATAAAACTCTTTGAGGCAGAAGAGGCAGTATTCCTGAAAGGATTCAGAAAGCCTACCATCTCTTGTTGCTGTAACACTTCTCAGTTGTGTAGGAAACTGAGAAGAAGCTCTGCCCTTTTGTCTGTTCCAGAAGTCTTTGTATGTGCTTTCAAAGCCTGGTCTCTTTGTGAACTCCAAATATGTCTGAACAACCTGGGTGGTTTGCAACATTACAGCAATATGTCTGCAGGTGTGTGTGTGCACGTATATGGAGTTTTTCTCTCTGAGCTCGCCCTTTACTATTATTTCTGATGCTTTTAGCAGAAGGGGACCCCAAAGGGACTCACAGCCAATGGAAATGATCACTTGGGATGGCTTCCCAGTCCCTTCTCAGGCAGCACAGGCAAAGCCAGCCTCAAGTTCCTGCTTTGCATGTTGCTCTGAGTGGCTGTTTCTTAGGCTGCTGTGCCTTCTGGCACCTAGAGGTGAGTGTACCATCAGAGTAGCGGTCGTTATCTTCTGGGGACGGCAGTGGCCAGGAAACAGCACCATCCAGAACTGTTTGGGACATCCTGTGCTGTAGAGCCCTGTTACTGCCATGCACACAGGCACTCTTGGTAACTTGCTATGGCACGCCTCAGCAGCGCTGGGTGATTCAGGCTGGAACCCATCGCTGAACAGCCAACTGAACTTTTTTTGTCAGCTGAACTTTTGGACTCCTTCAGCGCTCTTCAGCCAGGGCTGGGCTTTATCTCACCGCACCCCGCAGGGCTGGCACCCTTCTGCCACCCGCCTGGGTGCCTGGCATGTGTACAGCATGGCTGGCTGGCTGGCAATGAGCTACACCTGGCATTTGCCACCTCTGAAAACGGGCCATAAGCAGGGCCATAAATGCTGAACTGTGCCATGTCTCTCCAAAACTGGACATATTCACGTTATCATATCCCTTAACCTGAGCCCGGAATGGGGGCTGGACCTGGCACTCACTGAAATTCCTCCTACTTTTACTGCTCCCGCATTCCCAGGCTCCTTGCTTTCATGTTTGGAGACCTGGAATTAGGGTTTCTGTGACCAGCAAAAGGATGGCACACCGACTTGGTTTGTAATCCGCTAGATCATCAGGTGCTGGCTACCCCNGTTGATAACTCTGAATACCCATAATTGTTTCCTGAAGTTGCTCTTTTCTTTTGCAAATGACTTCTGCTAGGGCGTGTTTGTAAAACAGATGGGCAGAGCAGCCTGGAGCGAACAACCTTCTGTGCTAAAGACTGACCAGTTAGCAGCAGCTCCAGGCTAATAATAGTACTCATTAAGACCTCCTCACAAGGCTGAAAAAAATTAACAAAACCTGTACAAACCCTTTTTACAGGTTGTAGGGAGAATTATAACCTGCCTGAGATAGATAAAGCTTGCAACAAATACTCAAGTGTGAGGGTCCAGTATCATAAATTACCTCTTGGAAGCCATGGATTCTGCTTCTGTCTTTTCTCTGTCACCACGAAGGTAAAGTTTCTGTATCTCAGTAAAACAAATTACAGATTTGTTTCTGTCCATTGAAAACAGAAGAGAAGGGACTGTAGGTGCATAGGGTTGTGAGTAGTGCTGACTGACATCTACTGGTAAACCAAAACACATCTATATACCTTATCTAACTGATAAGGTAACTAGAAGCTTGGCTGTATTTGTGGGGAGTCAGGGGATTTATGTGTTCCTTTTAAACATGAAAAGTTAGGCTCGCTCGTTGTTGAGACTATGGCATCATGTTCTTGGAGAGACACAGCAAAGAGACACGACCGGGAGCTTTCCATGCTCATGGCCACGGCCGGTTGGGGCTGCTTATTGCCAGATGCCTGAGCCTCCTCTCAGACATCCCTGCCATGCCCTTCCCTGCACACACCCCTGAATCTCTCTCTGCCTCACTTGTGCTTTGAAAGCATGGCTAGGACACCACTTCCTTCTCCCTTGGTGCTAAATCAGGAGCACACACAGCACGTGCCAGTGTGGGCCTCAGATCACATCCACTGCTAGTGCCAACATAAATAACAGTGATAACTGCTGATATCTCTTCAAAGCACTTGATACTTTTCCAAACCTCCTCCCCAAGGTTTTAACCACTTCAAGGCACAGCTGACACAGTGCAGTTTGGAAGGCTACTCTCTGCTGATTGAAACAAAACACAGTCATGCACCTTTCTTTTGAGGAACAAATACTTTACTTTACCCCTCAGACATGTATCATCTAAGTAATACCAGCTCCTGACGGGAGGCCTGACAACATGCATTTGAAAAGAAAAGCTGTATGAACTTAGCGTTTGGTGTATTAATGTTATTCCTCAACCAGCTTGAAAACACAATTGACAATTGAACAAAGGCAAATGCTGGGGACAAGTCATTTCCTTGCCTGCTCTAGGACACATCATATACATGACAGCATGGACAAAGAACAGACAAGGCACAGTGGCATGAAGATGTACAAGAAGTACAAGATTAATGCAGGCACAGGCACATGCCAGTAACAGAAGTTCTTTTTCGTTGAGAAGCACTAGCACTACTAAAATCACAGCTATGGGCGAGGTGGTCTTTCTACCAGGAAGGGGGACAAGAGCTGACCTGGGAGACCACTATAACCTGCAGTTCTTGTCTGATCATAGCCAGAGCTGGTTTAGGGCTCCTCAACATGGCAGGCTGACTGCTGTCCCCCAGGTCCAACAGAGAGGAATCTGCCAGGCTGTTCTTGCCAGAGAGAAAGGGAGAGCCCTGGCAAGCTGGGCTAGAGTCTCCTGCATTTACCAGAGACAGGCAGAGTGAGAGGCAGACATCTCTCCCAGCAGCAGTGGCCCTGTGGAGACTCCCATGCTCTCCCTTTGCAGGGGAAAACTGGCTTCCCAAGTTTCAGGCATGAACAAACACTGCACATGAACATTACCATTTTGTTCCTCCTGCTGCCCTAAAGTGCAGACTCAGTGGCTGGGAGCTGGTTGCCTGATGCTGTTGGTCACTGTCCCATGGATCTGAGTTCAGCTGTCACACCTCTCCACTTCACCTGCCTTCTCTGATAGTTCTGGAAGTCCCTGTGCAGAAAGGAGCAGGTGGGGTGAGGGTTATCCCCTGGCGTGTAGTGACAGGACGGGCTCTTACACTGTGCTGCTGTGGCTGCAGCATCCCTGCTTCAGTGGGAGGTTATCCGTGGGGCTGGTCTTGGGGTTTGGCACAGCTCAGAAAGGGAACAGAAAAGAAACACTGGGTAGTGCAGAAAGGGAGGTTCTGAGTCATATTCTCTGTAGAACAGAGCAGCTAAACACTCCCTTGTGAGAAATCTGAGGCTTTGTAAAGCCAAGCTTTATAGATAATAAGTTTTACCTTCATTTTCTTGGCAGAACCTGTTCAGGCTCCTGTTACCCTCACAGTAGTTATTTCTAGGTTAAGGAGCTCAGCCTCAGCCAGCAACATATCTTACACTGGCTACTAGCACAGGTTCAACCACCTGAAGCAGACAACTGCTGCTTGGATCCCTCCCAGAGTGCCAGACTTAGTTCCTGAAAGATCAGCATCCCAAGCATTTGATATCTGTGCAGTAATACAAACTCAGAATCTCGTCCAGTAATTTGAGTCCATGGAAAAGGCAGACACTCTTTCAGAGTCCTCAAAAGAACAGCATTCTTTTTCTTGCTTTGCAATTATGCCTAGGTACTCATAGTCAGCTCTTGTGCCAGGATCTAAAACACTGTCTACCAAATTAATTTGTAAGAAACTTCCTCTGTGCCTTTCAACACATAGAAGACCTGATGAATTGACTAAAATGGGCTGTGTGCACTATTTGAGCCCATTATAGAGCACATAGCTCCTCTGTTCAATTACAATTTAGCACATGAATTTTCTGTTTAATTAAAATGTTGGGNGCCTGTTTCAGGAAGTTCTCCTGACAGGCTGTTTTCTTCTGAATAAGATAATAGCCTCAATGCAGAGAGGAGGAGCAATACATTGTTCTGTTGTCAGACAGAAAAGCTGAAGGTAAGACGTTTTGCTCAATTTGAATTCAGTGGAACTGGGAGTCAAGAACCGTGGCAATATCTCACAGATAAGTCTTGTCCCCAACGGCAGGACCAGCTGATGATGGGAAGTGACTCATGAGACCCTGCAGTTCCAGCCTGCACAGCTCCTGTTTGAAATCTAAGCTCCCTGTGGGCTGGACAACAAGCTACTTCTCACAGCTCCTGCTGGGTCCTTGTAGTTGAATGACACTCTGCTTCAATTTACCAAGAATATCTTGTGGCTGTGGCAGCCCTGAAACCTGGGCCATCTGAGGACAGGGCTCATTGTGAGGTCCTTCAGACATTGCCAAAGAGGCTTCCCCCAGAATGCAGTGACACATCCATCTTTAAAAAGGTGGCAATACAAGATGCCCCTGCACAAGGTCCCCACTAAACCTATCACTGCACAGCACACTAAACAGTGTTGCACTAATGACAGCTGTTAGCAGTGGTCTGGAACAGCTCACATTTCTATTGGCTTTAAGCCTATAGAGCCTATTTAAGGTTAACTATTGTGGAATATCAGTGATTAAGGTATTTGAAATATATTTACAATGGCCCTGTAATAGCAGCAATAGTCTGTACCAATTACAAGGAAAGAGAAGCCTCAGCGAACAAAAAAAGTGCTTGGAAATAGAAGTATTTTGCCTGTGGTCAAAAAACTGACACTCATCTCATTTTCAGAATATTCTTCAATGCAAATCATGTCAGCACCCACAACTACAAATTTGATTCCCTGACAAAAACAAGAAGCATCAAACTTCATAAATAGGGTGCTAGTTTGCAAGGTGCAAGAACTTTGAGATGCAATTTAAGGAGTGTGAAAATAAATGACAAAGACTTCTTAGTGTCAGCATCTATGTTAGAAATCATATAACTGGAAGTTTGTTCCCGAGCACTCAGACACAGGACTCCACCAACTGCTTCTCATTTTAGAATATTTTAGACCTTCTCCCAATTACACTGGTGTCAACTCTTATTGTAGTTATCCAGATTTAAGCACTAGTAACCTCTTTCCTCAACACCTGAATCTAAGTAAGGTATAGACAGGGTTATCAGGGTAATCTGGAAACAAACTACAGCAGAACAAAACTGGCTGTAACCAGGTAGAAAAACTACATTTCTTCTTCCCATTTCACACTAGTGATTATATTCTGCTTTCTTTACATGACAACTCCATCTTTCTCCTGCAGATCATTGTGTGTTGGGGACAAGTTGCAATATGCCACTCTGGACACAAATGTTCAGAGTTCTGGGGTCGCTACTTTTGGGGAAGGCTAGAAAAACGATGTTGTGCCAGCCTGTTCAGAGGCAGAAATCTAATACATCACCTAGTGTCAAATTTCACCTCTTCCTGAGATGTGGGTTCGGGGGAGAGGGTGAAGGGGGGCAGAAGCTCTAGCTCTGTGACATGATACATTATTACACTGGAGAAGAGCATCCCTGATTTTTCACATTAGGAGTTCCTGGCAACAGTGGTGTCTGTGTCCAGCTGTCTGGATTATCCTAACAGTGGGGGGACAACTGACAGTGACTTGGTACCATGGCAGCCAGACTGGCAGCACTGGGCTGTTGAGCACTGCAATCGATGTGCACATCAGACTGGCTAGAGGTTCTTGGGCACCTGAGACCCCAGCACACTTGACTTGGGCAAGATGTGATAGACCCCATTTTGGTTAGAGTTGCCACTCAGGTTGTTTCTCTGTACGTGTTCCATCGCCCAACTTCCTGCTGCTTCTTTCCACAGCTGGTCCAGGGGCTGGGGCTGCAGCTCTTCCTGACTGGCTTCTTCCTCCTGTGAACAAGAAGAGAGTGAGACCCGAAATGTCAGCAAGCTACCAAGAAGTCTAGCAACACTCCAGGAGAGAGGCAAGGTGTGCACGATACTAAAATATCTTCCCACATTCCCTCAGAAATTAGAACAAGCCTGCCTGTCTATTAAACATCCAAGACACTGCTGCAATACACTGATGAATGCACATTCAAGCTTTAGACAAACAAGGAGAGATTCAACCCTTTTCATTCTTTATGAGCACATTCACAGAAATGCTGTGGCAAAGCAAATCTGCAAACAAACACTTGCATAAGATTTTGGGCATGTTCACATGAGAAGTAGGACATCCTAAAACCCTCTTTCAGATGGGAAGGGATCACAAGACTACTCTGCAAAAGGGAGGCTTCTTTCTGACTCTGCTAGGTCACTTTGTGCTTTTTGGCTATTCTCATTATTGAAGCCACAAAACCATGAAGTAATGACATGGCTCCCACATGCCTTGCTGCCTTTGACTTTAAAGCTGAAGATCCAAAATACACTGGTTGACTCAATATGGGCACTCTGGCAAAAGTCACAAATATGCAGTGATATTCCATAAGCACACAGCTGACCAATCTTCCACCACACATGTGATAAATAATCCACAGGCAAGATGTTAAGATCACAGTCCATGACAGCCGTGAACTGCTCTTGCTGGAAAGGACAGTTTGATCATTTTAATGTCTCAGGATGAACAGTTAGAAAGCAACTGAAGACAGGCAAATTTTATCCACTGCCACAGGGCTGAGGTTGGCCTCAAAGGAGCCAGAAGGTGTGTTTAAAGGTACTAGGGTTAACTTTGGGAACATGAAAACAAGAGGTTTTATGTCATTTTGCTTAAACAGAAATGGATTGATAATACAAAATGCCAACCCTGCCCAAGCCTTTTTGTCATAAGTCAATGAAGACTGGAAAAGCAAAGATGATACCAGGCCCTTTCTCCCAACAGAGCTTGTCGCCTGATCTGAAGCTGGTTCAAATGTATGGTGGAGGGCTACCAACCTTGCTAACATCCCTCCTCTTCAGATCTTTTCTTTCTGGCACATCGAGCTTGTTCACCACTGCATCAGTCTTGGAGCCAATGCTGTTTATGGACTGTTCCAGCTGCAGCACACGGTGCAGGAGGCTGAGGGTGACATGGAGAGCATTTGTAAGCCTTTTCCTGTGATGAATAAAGGGATTTGCTGCAGACATCTCCCAGAGACCTCAAATAGAAGTGAATGCTCCCAGATCACTGATTCACAGCTACTGGTGACATAACTTCCTGCTAAACGGTGCTTTCATCTCTAATCAGTGGTTCTGCTTAGGATGGATCCCAGCCCAGACACAGTATAATTCCATTATTAAATACTGCACCTGCCTCTCCTTCAGTATGGCCCTATGTGGTTTGCTCAGTGTTTCTCAGTGGCAGAATCAAGATATACTGATTCTCTGTGCTGTGTTTATCCTGTGCTCCTCCTATGGAAGAAATAGCCAAGAGTTATTCTTGGACCTGGAGGATAAAGGCCAACTGGGCTATAAGTCAAGGATATTTATTTCTGTAAAGGTATCAAATTTCCCTGGCCTAGTTATTTGGGCCACATTCTGACCTGAAATATGACAGTGTATTGCCTGTGGCTGGATGACAGCTGCAGAGGTCATTCAAGAGGCAGAAAGCAAAATTTCTTAACTCAATCTTTTACAGGAACAAGCAAACTACATTACTACAACAGTCTCCGTTATCTCCTGACCTGATTATTTTCACATGTGCAAGATAAAAGAGATGAGATCTTACTGAAACTGCTCAGCACCACTGTAAAGAGTTATATCAGGGAAAGAAGCAGCAGGAAATCGGACCCCTCATTTGCAGGGTGTTTAAACTACTGGCAGCATACACATACACTTGGAACTCTTCTTTGGAGACCCAAGTGGTTTTATTGGTGTGGTGATTCCTTGCTTCCATGTAGGTCAGATTCTCATCCAGGTTGTTGTCACCACAGGATTTCCCTAAATTTTCAATCTCTGTATTCAGGGCAACCTGGAAAACAAAGAAACTCCTGTAAATATGGATATTAACTCTGTGGTCATCTTTACTGTCAGTAACACAGAGCTCCACAGGCAGCAATACACTCAGCTGTATCCAGGTAGAGTTTGGACTATATTTTAGTTGCCTGCTTAGTTTATACCATAAACCCAAAGATTCCTGAGGCCACTTTGGAGTGATGTCTACCAAACAAAAGATTTTTATCCTTGCCCTTTTTTTTACCCTTTTTGCCTCTAGGTCACTCTTCATCTGCTGTTGCTCCTCTTCATCAAGTATTTGGTTGCCATCTTTGTCAAATGTGGAGAAAGCTGCTGTGATCTCATGGTCTGCATGGCCCAGTCTGCAAAAGAATAGAAAGAGAAAGGTCAAAGCATGGAATTATACTGTTAAGCTCTAACAGAGTGGGAATTTTGAAATCAGTGTATTGTTTCCTCCTGCCAGTGACAAACCTAAACATCCCAAATGGACAGGAGATAGTTACACAAACCCATTCAGAACAGAAAATTAAACATTTGAGGAAAGATAGGCTTTTTTTTCAGTCTTAAATTGCCCAGATCTGAGCTAACTGCTCTCCTTGTCTTGAAAAGCAGAAAATTTCAATTGCCTGTATTACTAAGAGAAAGGACTAAGTGGGCATCCCTCAAACTGACTCACTTACTCCTTCAAGCTGTTCTTGAAGTCTTCAAAGTCTAGTTGTTTTGTTCCATTCTGCAGGGCTTTCTGCACATCAGAAATCCGTTCCTTCTTCAGCTTCAGCCTCATGAGTGTCCGGTTGTAGCTCTGTTACCAAAGATATAGACACAGAACCATGCATACAGAACAGTGAAAAGTAAAGCAGAGTGGGCGATGCAATACAGGTGAGCATATGCTAAGTAATACCAGGAGTTTCCAAGCTTTCCACAAGCAAAAAATAAAGCACTGCTGTATGAACCTCATCTCTAAACTAGAATCATGCCTTCAGAGTGACACTAACATGCTAATCCTCTGCTTTTCTCGTCCCAGTTCTTCCTTTGTCTGATTTCCCAACACATCAGCTGTTTAATGTAATGTCCCAAATACTATTCCTTGTAGAATATTGTTCCCACAGCAGAACTGTGACATTCCAGGAACTTTTCTGGAATTTGTCCATGAGAAAGACAGATTTAACCTGCTAGATTTGTGCCACTGTAACAGGCTCAGCTTAGCACAGCAGGACTTATCATGTTATTGATCAAAGTACATTTTTATGGAGGACTGGAAGAGCATTGTCTAGAGACCATCCCGTGAAGAAAAGTCTCTCAGAAACACTACATCAAATAACAGGATTCCCCCCACACCTGCTTTCTCATCTTCTCATTGCCAAAGGGTCTGGGAGCTTGATTTATCCCAGAAAGGAATTGTGACTGTCACACACACAAAGAAAGGGGATCTAGAGTTGGTAACCACTGTTTCTCTCTAGTAAATTCCACTTAGGTCAGGGTCTTCCAAAAAAATGCTTAATGTTTTAGCTAGAAAGTGCCACAGCTTTCAGTATTCATCACCTGCTTCAAGATGTCAGAGAGCTGCAGCTCATTCTTCTGGCTTGAAAGCTCCTCCTTGACTTCTGAGTAGGTGTCATTGATAATGGCCAGAAACATGTTCTAGGAAAAGGGGAAGAAGTGAGATGAATATGCATGAGACATCTTGCCTGGTCCAGCAGCTGAAACAGCAAGAAACAGGCACAGATGTGCAAGACTTAGTTAAGCTAGGAGTTGTTTCCCTCTGTGGTATCTCTTGGGCAAATTAAAGAGGGTGAAGATAAGGCCCACTTCAGCCACACCATGTTTTCTTAGGTTTTTGCAGTTCAAGCAGTGGCTGAAAGTACATTTGTTCCCACCTCAAACACAACCTTTGGTAGCTTCCCTTGCAAAATCTTAGGTTACATATGGAATCCTGACACTGGGTGTTTAACCTGGCTATTACGAGCATCCCTCTGCATCCATTGCCTAGGAAGCCAGTCAGTATCAGTCTTCACCTTAAGAGATGATGGCCCCTAATCACCCTAATAATCAAATCCTCAATTGTAGTAACACACTCTTTGCCTGTTGTGGTCTTTTTGCACTGCAAAGCTATTGTAACTGAAATTCCTTTTCTAAGCATTTGCACCTCACCCAGGGATTGTCAGGAGGGGTCTCTCAAACACTGCTTTCAACACAGGGACAAGGAAGACTTGGTTGCTTACCAGAAGCACAAAGAAAACAAAGAACACATAGGTGACAAAGTAAATAGGCCCAAGGACCCTGTTGGCACTGTCAATGGAATTGTAGTCAAAATCACCAAGAATGATCCGAAACTGGGTGAAACTGGGGGAAAGAAAGAGTACAGGGTCACACAAAGGCACACACAAACAGTCCTGAGGTAAACCTGAACCTGACTGAAGCCCAGATGGGCACAGGCACAAACTAGAGCACAAGCAAACCGGAGTGGCAAGTTAAATGCATCCATCGTATTTCAGGGGTGAAGCAAGTTGTTCTGGTTAGAGCAAGAGGAAAATAAAACATAAATTTCCACACAAATTCAGGTTGTCCAAAGTGTGTTTTGGTATAAATAGGAGTCAAAAAACAAAGCAACCTAAATTTTCCCTGATTAAAGGCATTTGGCTCAACAAAGCCGTCTTTTGCAATAGGGCATGCGAGACTCTGGAGGGATGTTAGAACTGGAGAGTGCTCTTCAACCTTTTGTAGTTCATAGCCCCTATAATGAAGAGAGTTTAGGTGTATTGATCCTAAGGTTCCGTATCTCAGTTTTCTCTTGTAGACCCCTCAAAGGCAGGACCTGGATGCCCAGAAGTCTGTGGAACACAAGCTGAAAACCATTGTTGTATCAGATACGTCTGTTAACATCACACATTACTTTAGCAGGCCCATGGACTGCAGGATTGTCTGAGACAGGATTTTAACTCACTTCCCCAACACTCCCTTCTATGTGTGCTCATCCACCAGTCATCCTCCATCTCAGATATATTGATCGGTATCTGTGGGACTTCTATAGAAACAGATATCCTTACCAATATCCACCATTTCTCTTGTCCTTACTGATAAACACCAGACAAACAGAAATCTCCCTGTAGCCCTGTTTTCTCGTTGTGTTCTTTTGTCCATGAAGATGTCACAGCCAGAAGGCTGTGAGCAACTTATTAACCATTGTGGCTTTATTACAAAGAGATACAACAGGTGTCTGATTGACACTGAGATTTGCAGCTGGGGAGAAGAGTGAAAAGAGTTAAAAATTATTTTGATAAAATTATGGAAACTTGGTACTAACTTACGCACTTACATGCATTTAACAAAGGAACTGAAGTTTTCCACTTGTGTCCCAAAAAGAAGGTAACCCAGCTGGGCATAGGCAAAGAAGACAATGAAGAACATAATGGCAAAGCCCAGGATGTCCTTGGCACAACGTGCCAGCGTGGAGGAGAGCTGGGTCATTGTTTTGTTAAAGCTAATGTACTTGAATATCTGCAGGATGGAAGAATGGGGACAAAGTTATGCCAAACCATCAGCTAGGTCAGTCTCTCTCATGTATACACATGCTTACTAATACAAAAGGTTCACTAGAGGACCAAAGTACTGAGGAGAAAGTTGGCTAGGGAATGGTAGCTTAATCTTTAGGACATTTATCCCAGGTGTGCCACCATCCTTCTCTAGGTTCACAACCATATGACTTTGTTCCCTCTGTCAAAGGAAAATATAAACAGGGACTGCTAGAAGGACAAATCTCTTAAAGTTGATGAGGAGCCCCTTGGCTTTCCACCACACCAAGATATTTTAGTTGAAATGCATAGGCTGTGTCAACAGATGAGTCATTTCCATCTCTTGAGTGACCATCATGAAAAAACCCCATGGTTTCCAAGATTATCCTCAAAAATACCAAAACGGTATAGGATGGACCAAGTTACATGATACTCAGCATTTTCTAAAACCACTTTTACACCGCAGTGTCTGAGCTCATATCCCTGACTGTTATCTCCAAATAACTGACCTTGGAATGCAGGGTAAAAAGTTGCCCAGATTTACTGTAAAACAGAGCATATGACTTTGAGGAAAATTCTCTGTTCTATATCTGTTACACTCATTTACTCAGAGGGATGGAAGAGACAACTCTTAAACTATCCAGAAGGAGAGGCCTGACTGGAAACCTGGCACCTCCCAGACCTCCTACAATACCTTGATCCAGGCAAAAAATAAGTTGACTGCATTCATATTGTTGTACTGTGTCTGCCAGAATGCCAGGAATTCAAAGTCTGCATAGGTATTGGGGTATTTCAGCAGCTCTCCCAGCAGCCTGTTCACCTCAGTGGTGCGAAAGATGTGAAACCCAATAGCGACAATGGACAGCTGCAAAGAGGAAGAGGAATAGTCTGCAGTGACTACAGTTCCTGTGCTTTCCAGGGAAATTAAAACTTCCCTGAACTCATTGGAATCCCACTTCAGAGCTGCAGTCTAGTAGTGGGCTATGGAAATATTGTCTTGATGTACTGAATGATGCCCTGGCTTCACAGTCTCTTGGGCATCTCTAAGAAAGAATTTTCTCCTATTAGCTCTTCCAGACACAACAGCACGGGTCCATTTACTCTGCTGTTCATTTTAGTATTAGAGCAAAACATGTGCCAGTTTTTGTCTTATCTAGACTAATTTCCACATTCCTTCATTTATTTTGGCTCTTATACATCTCTGCCATTGCTCCCCCCAAGAAGTGTGCAAGGATCCTCACCAGAATGACAACCACATCCAGAATGTTCCAGATGCTGGTGAAGTACTGAAGCTTGTGGATACGGAGCTCCAAAGCCTCTTCCACCACATAGTAGAAGATAAAGACACAGAATACAATTTCACAGGCAACAATGAAGAAGTCCCATGTGCTGACATATCGTATAAGCTTCACTGTCCGGATTTGCCAGGAGGGAATCGCACCGCCAGTGGCTGGAAACTCAACCACTAACCTTAAAAGGGACAAGGAAACAATTTCAGGCTAGGGGATGGAGGCTTAAAGATAGTTTTGAGAGACATTAAACTCAACCATAAGCTTTCCACCAGACCATGAGTGGAAGCGTGTATGTGTTTATGCAGCCGTATCTCTGTTGCTTCACTGCCTGTGATAGGAGAGGGTGAAAGGTGATGAGAAGTGCAACTGGTTATTTCAGGAAGACCAAGACTTCTCACTAATCCATAAATTTCTACTGACATCAGTCAGAACCACCCCACTGGTGGATCATAATAAAATATTTTCATTTTAAGAAACAAATTGAGGAAGATGCAAGAGGCTGAAGAATTTCCATCAGGACTCAGCTTACCTCAGAACACAGAACAGATTGATATTTGCATTATACACAGAGAAATCAATAAAGACAACCCGTGTTCCCCGATCCAGCCACAGTTTCTCCTTCAAGACTTGCAGGGCTTCAGCACTCTCTTCTCTGGTCATCTTGAGGTCTATGTAGTATCCTCCCCCACTGTAGCTGGTTAGTCTTCCCCAGTGAGACGAACCACCCAGCTCCTCCTCAGAATGGTACCTCCACCTGCAACAGACAAGGCACAAAGACTTCACCTGCCCAGGCTTGAATATGGTCTTGTACCCAGGAAAAATTGTATCTTCAAAGGGCAGAGCAGTTTTCAATGGAAGAATTTGCACTTAATTTCTACTCCTCATTTGACCCAACATAATATTGGTTACCATTATTGTAGGTTTTCTGGTACCCAGCAGTGACACAGCATGATTTGCAATACTATGGAGGGAAAATTCTTAGGTTTGTTGGCTATATCAGTCTTGTTTTCATGGAGATTATTCTCAGGATCTACTCTATTGCCTTCTACTACATCACACACAACCATCTGCTTAGAATGCTCTTGTACTTGTATTTCCTAAAGAATAATAGCTTCTCATTCATGGATCAAGATTCATGCAGTGAGCAGAGTTATCAAACTGCAGCTACCTCATTATTATAGAGAAGTAGGTTGTCAAGATGAAAGGGGTGTACTCCCTTTTTTCTGGCTCCTGAAATCCCAGAGGAAAACAAATAGTAACTTGCCAGCTGAATGCCAGCTTGCCATTTGATGATGGATCTGGCCCCAATGATCTTTATTTATTCTCATTCACTTAAAAATAAGCAACAATTTCTTCCTGTGTTCCCACTGGATATTTCATGGCTTTCCCAACATGAAAACTCCTTCTGTTGTGCTTCTCCACAAAGAGACACTAGACCTTATTGATAGACAAAAAGGACTTTCTGCCTCTGACTGCAAGGGGAATTCCAGCCTTATGTGAGAAATTCACCTCCAGCATCCTGCAGCTCAGCAGTTCTTATTTGAACTGGAAGAGTCTAATTTGGATTAGAGATACTTACGCCGTTCCATTGATGAGCCCAAAGGAGACCCTTTCCTCCTTGTCTTCAGAGTATACATCATAGCAGCCTGAGATTTCCTCCTTGAAGTCATCATGGACCACACAGGAGTTGTTCTTCACCTTCAGTTGTCTCATGCGTGGGACACCCAGCAGCAGGTTCTCATAATAGATGTATGACTGGGTGCTGTGTGCTGCCAGGGACTCGTTGTTGTACCACCTTGTCCAGTAAAGATTATCCAGCAGGGGACCTTGTGCATACTGCAAAGGAGGCAGAGGAGAACAGCTCCTTCATAGCACATGCATCAGAGGAATTTTCTTAGTCTAGGATTGAGGTAGTAAGACCTGACCAACCCCTTTCCAGTCCCCAAGACGGAAAGTAGTAGAACTCTGTGTTGTATGTGTGTTAAGGAGAAGAAAGACCAGGCTGGTGGTAGAGGAGGGGTGCTGGGCAGCAGGATCATCATTGGTTTCTCCTAGGCCTGTAATGTGTCTGTGGCACCTCCTATGCCTAATGAAGAGACAAGAGCCCTACGAGTCTCATTTTCTCTTCTACTTCAGTCAGCACAAGTCTCAAGGAATTGCCTTGGCACAAATTGCCAATGACGAAAAGTGCGTGTGCCAGTGTCCTGGAAACAGTGGGGGAACAATAGTGCCATTGTGTGCTGGAGTGTTTTAATATGACAGAAAAAGGCAACTCTAATTGACAAATAATTTCTGGCTGTCAGAGATAAGTGGTTGCAATAACTCAGTGGCATTCACTGAGGCTCTCATTATTCTTTCACCCATTCTTCAATAGAAATGTTAGACCCCAGATGTGTTCCCTTTATTTTATTCTCTTTGACAAAAGTCACTGCAAATTTTAATTCAGTTTCTTCTTAAAGAACCTACAGATTAGACAAGCCCAGGCATGAATTACAGGCAGGTTAATTTTGATGTTCTCAAAATGCCATGAAAATGGACACAGGCTATTACTAAGACACTAGCTTGAAGATATTGAACTCTAGGATTCAAAGCCATTTGTGTCACAAGGAAACCTGAAGTAAATCCCTTGGCTTCTCTAGGCCAGCACTTCCTATCTGTGCAATGAGCTGATGCTTATATCACCAGAATTATTTTGTTACATCCTGCCTGTTTTTCTGGAAAATGGACTCTTCTGGGCACACACAAAACTTAGCCTAGCCAGTATTCTGGACACAGTGCTCAGGTGATATTTTGCAAGCAAATGTCATTGTAACTATTGCTAGTAGCTGGCAGAAGTTTGTGGCAGCAAAATGTATTGCTGAAATCACTAGATAGTACTTCAGAGGGAACTGAATATCCCAGTCTAGCTGAGTTTCAGGGTTCCCCATGGCAGGCCAGATTCATACTCACCACCCAGAAGTCAGCCATGCTGCCAATGGACTGGAAGGAGACACGACCATCTGTAGAGGTCTGCAGGAAGAGCTCAGACATCACTTTGGTGTAGTAATAGGCATTGGAACTTGTCATTCCGTATGTCACTGAGAGAACAAGAGAAGGGTCCTTCCTTATACCTGAATATTGGAGCCTGATATAAATGTATTTATATAATCACTTTCTATGTACCTTATATTTTCACAGGTAAGCTGAACAAGGCACAGAAGAGTAAATCTTAGGGCTTTCTGCATTCTTAGGGATTTACAAACTTACCTGCTCTGTGTTCAAGTTTAAATGGTCAGACTGACTGACTGCATGAGTTAAGTAGTGAGAGAAGACTATTGGAGGATAAAACTGAACACTCTGGATAACAGTTTTTGTTCCCAGACAAAATTTCTGAGGGAAATTTTATTTCTCAGAACAAAGTCCATGACCTACATTTTGAATTTCTGATGTGAAGTCATGAAAAACCACCCTATTTTCCCAAGTGAAAAGCTCCAGGTAAGTTTTCATCTACCAAGAAACCCCAAGAGGAAGAGGCTCTAACTTCCACAAACATGTTGTTTTAACTCTCCAGTGCTCCTTCCTTCAGAAAAACATCCATCATGGTGATGACTAAGAACATGTCCTACTCTTGAAAGGACACCAGGAAAATAAAGCACCTGACATTCAGGATACAACCCTCCACATCTCCTGGATGAATCGTGTGACAACATGTACGTCTGTGTGTGTGTCTTGGTTCTTTAGGAAGAGTGACTGAAGCACTGTCTCCCTGGGCCAGCATGATAGTAACTTAGGCTGATATTGTCTGTCCATCTCTACTGCCATGGGGTCCATGAAATATAACCCTCTTCACTGTCCCATGCCACAGGTGCTCACTTGTGATAGCCTTTGCAAAACCAAACAGCCATTGTCCTACTGACACAAAGTCCGTATTAGCATTCAGTACAGGGACACATTACATTCACTCAAGAACAACAGGGTGAGCTGCCATCTGCTTTATCACCTCAGCCACCCATCCAGTCTCAGAGGGAAAAATCTCCCTGAACTGTCTTTGATACCAGGAAGTTTCTAGAGCTGCTCTCTGGGTGTTGAGCATTTGCTATGAAACTGAGAAAAGACCTTGGGCAGATTCTCTGAGAACTGTGGAGTCAATGGCTATAATAGATTATGCAAATCAGAAAATACTGCTTAAGTCTAACCAACATCAGTTAGCTAGCATTGGTCAGTAATTTTACTTCTCTGTGCAGTATCAATTCTGTAGATTTATGACAACGTCTTGTTGCTCTGAGCACCCATACAATAAATGTAACATTTACAGCAGAGCAAGGAAGACTAGTAATAAAATCTCACATTATTTCCCTCACGCTGCCCACAGAAATGGTGCCTATGAGATATGACAGCTACTTACATAGACAGATGTCTACCAAGAACATAATGTAAACCAGCAGCTCTCGCAGGGTGGTCTTCACGTAAAGCTCCCTGTTTTCAGCTGTGTTCTCAGTCAGCGTAGTGCCCCACAGACCTGTTGGGTATAAAGAAGGAATTGTAGAGTTTTCATGGCCATTCTCGAGGGCCATGTGAGGAACTGTAGTCCTGTTCCAAAAAAACGCTGTTGGGAGTTGAAGTTTTGTTGCTTTTTAAGGCCCAGCCACTTCTAATTTCAAAACTTGACCTAGAAAAATGTGGTAAATACCCCTAAATGCCCTACCTACCATTCCAGCATGAATAAAAGATTTATGGCTAACCAGCACTGCAATATACTGGGGTTTTTATTTTGCAAAATCATTATTTCATTTTATGTTTCTTCTGTTTTCTGTTCATTATAGCCTGATCTTTTCCTGACTGTTTTTCAGCTCACTCTTTACAGAAATTCAGTCTTTGTCACAAATGCTCTTGAAACCATAATATTTCATCTCAGTCACTCATGTGCCAACAGCTGACCTTCTGAGAGGTCTTTCCATTGCAGAACTGCATCTGGTGTTAGCTTTACAACTATTACTCCTTTTAGTATATATTAAACCATTAGGCCCCAAATATTTGTCTTTTGCTTACCTGAAAACCCACGCAGTTTTCTTGTTGGTCATAAAACTAAATCAAACAACCCAACTCAATATTTTCAGCAT
The DNA here is from genome assembly GCA_013397315.1 of Donacobius atricapilla. Taxonomy (NCBI): domain Eukaryota; kingdom Metazoa; phylum Chordata; class Aves; order Passeriformes; family Mimidae; genus Donacobius; species Donacobius atricapilla. Next base: position 1,238,084 of record WBMY01010284.1, read on the forward strand.
AACATTTAGAGACAAATTATCTTCAGGACATCTAACAATGGAGCTTAGCTGAATCCAATATACCAATTGCACCAGCTAAAGATCCTATTTCTTCATGCAACTCATTAAATGTCACCAGGGTTGTCAATAAGTGAGAAGTGTTTCCTTTAAAAGGAGCCTTGATATTTTGGGTTTGATGAACCATCTAATACCATTAGTGTATTTGTTTGCTCTTTTTGTAATGGCTTTCTGATGTGATTTCTGGAATGCGCCTGAAGTTGAAAGGCGTAAGAACTTTCAATTGAAAGCCCAGTGATGAAAGCCATGTCAATAATTGCCACAGTCTTGCTGCTTTCTGCAGCTCCTAGAGAGCTCAGCCCTGATTCCTATCCCCAGTAGGATCCAATAACCATCTTCCTGCAAACCAGGATCAAAGCTGATCAAAGGCCCCACATTTGAAGTCATCCCTGGCAGATGACAAACTTTTTTTTTTTGTCTCTGGAGTAAGCAAAAGTGTTCTAGTGGTCTGTGTGCATTTATCCTGGCATTTTGATAGCTCTTTGGCATCTCAAGAGATTAGAGAGTTCTAGTTTTTTGCACCATTAACTACCATAGTGACTGTTACAGCATCTGCCATCACTTCTGGACAATCCAGACCAGCAACAGAAATGACAGCCTGGAGATGATCTGGATTAAGTCCTGTGGGGGAGGAAGTATCATGTGATCTACAGGAGTCTTTACAATGGAGAAAAACATGGGGAAACAATTTGCCTACCTCTTCAGATTGCTTTTAAATGACCATCTTCATCCTTAGATATGACTACGCTGCAATCTTTTAACTGGTTGGTTTGGGGTTTTTCCCATGAGCAGTGAATCCCTACTATCCATATGTTTGGAGTTAATGCACAGACCTTCTTTACTTTGAGAACAGAAGTGTACTTAGGAACACCTAAATTCAAGGACACTCAAATATCCTTGAAAACTTGGTTCAGAGACTTGCCCAAAATGATACCTGGAGGCTGCTCCAGTCCTTTCAGATGGCATGCAGTAGTTGTAATACTGTATCAGCTGAGGTTTATTTTCAGCTATGTCTTTAGGAAACATGCCAGGGAAATCTATCACCTCATACATAAAGCATGTCCCCATACATGTCTCCTTTGGCACCACCTACCCCCTTGGAGATGCAGCTATTTTGGACATGACATTTGGAGGTGAAGGACTCAAGGCTAGAAGATATCCAGTCTTCCTTACGGCACCTTGAATGACTATCCAGCACTCACATGACTGAGCAAAGAAAAAATAACAGAATCAAGAAAATAGGCTATGAATGCAGTTTATTTATAAGTCTCACCTTCCTGATAGTAACAAGTGACTGATAAGAATTACTGGAACCATCTACATTATCTTCTGAGTGTGCTTTTAAACCAGACTTGTGACCCAGGTGAGTGACTAGCTCATTGTCTCAGGTACAGCTGGAGATCCTCTTCCAAAGGCAGTGGGAGGCTGGGTATCCATCAGGCACCATGCACCCAGCAAAGTCTGTCCATGGGCAGGCCATGAAACAGCAAAGGTAGCAGGAGGCGGGCAGGAACCAGGACACAGAGTTGCTTGGACAACACTTAGAGAGGAATGGTCCTGAGCAGTGGCACTAGGGACAGCAGCTACTCACTACTAACCCAGCATGGTAACTGATGAGGCCAAGAAAAAAAGCTTAATAATCCAATTATTACCAGTAGTTATGGACATGTAATCCTTGGAAATGGTTTATAAGCAAAAACCCAATCTCTCAAACTCTCATTGTCTAACTGACTTATATGTACTACTTCTATTTTCCATGAGAGACACCAAGGTGATTACATGGAAAGGGAAGGGGGAAAGGCAGCAGTGGAGAGGCAATGAAAAATGATGAGCACCTAGTAAAGATGCAAAGGAAGGAAGCAAATTCTTCAAGGAAAATGTCCCCACTTCTGTGAGGCTCAGAGGCCTTTGATCTGTCTCCACTGGCCTTTGGATTCCCAGCTTTGGTATTTCCTACAGTCCTATTTACCACCCTTAGTGTCAGGATACACTGCTGCAACAGTCAGAAGAAGAAAATGATGTAGTATCCTGACAGTTATCATCATTTGCATGCTCCAAATTCAACTCTGGCAGCTCACAGACAGAAATTTGATGTTAAAGTATGGATATGGGGTTTTTTTCTTCATTTTAAGCCTCGAACAATGCCTAGAAGAAAGCATTTCAGAATAAACCAGGTAAATGATACACTGCCTAAGAGTAATCTGTAATTAGCTACCAGACCCACTCAGCACTGTTCCTTGACCAGGAGAAATCTCCAAAGCCTCTGCTCTGAATTCCATGTGAATTAGTAGTGTTAGACTGTAATGGCAATGACAAAATCATTGATCATAGAGGGGCTGTGCAATTCAGGACCAAAATACACTCTTATTCACCCACTCATACTGTTAGAGGGTACAGCTCTGAGAAAGGTTCTTGCCTTCCAAGTGAGGAGAAAAAAGACACATTGGCAAGATTTTTTTTTAATCTTTCCCATTTTTAAAATATTAGGATTTTATGCCTTCTATAAAAAACTGTTTGAATAATGCCCTCACCCAGGATTGTATCCTGACAGGAGGCTTATCTTGCCTCCAGGGTTTTGTTTGACTCTGAATAAGCCTAAATAATATTTCATCCCCTTTTGTCTTTTAAACTGGTAAACAGCACTTCTTTCTTTCAGCTATCTTCAAGCCAAGCATTGTTTGATACATTGCTGTAATCTCCTCCATTTCAGTCTTGGCAGTGCTAGATTTTCTCTGGTAAATACGTTTATCAGTTCTTATGTTACTGAAGCACTGGGGCCAGTACCACTCTATCTAGAAAATGCAGAATAGTCTCACCGCCACAGTGATGGCTCCTGGGGATTCAGAGCACCTAAGCTCTGCCAACAGATTCATTGCATGACCTTGAGCACAGCACTAAGTCTCTTACCTTATAGTAAAGGTCACAGGACAGACCATGAAACTATAGCAAGGCACACAGAATGAGGATGCTCCTTTCAGGTCAGCCAAAGATGATTGCTGGAATAATGCTACTGCATGTTGAACAGGTCCCTGGGCTACATAGACACTATGAGGTTTCTACCTTCTGCATCCCTTCTCTTCCTCCCCTCCTTCCCACACCATTGCTCTGAGGGCTAGTAAGTCCCTTCTAATGAGATATCAGAGATTTACCTCGGATGCCTCTGAAGATGCAGAAGCAGCACTTGAGGACAGGACTTGTCTTGCCATTCACAGCTTTGCTCCGTTCTTCCTGGTAGGGCAGTGGGTCCCCAACCTCTTCAAAATTCTCATAGGGATTCTCCAGGACAGACTTGGGGTTGTAGATGGTTTGAATTTTCAAGGAGGTAGAGGGAGAGCCATTGTAAACAGGATTGTCCCAAGCTTTCTTCCCCACTATCTCCAGTTCATGCACCTCTGATACTTTAAAGCGGCTCTCAGCTCTGTTGTTTGGGCGAGACAAATTCATGACTACTCACTGCCAGCAGAAGTACTTTTTAACTGGAATTGTGACGATTGCCTGCCTAGGCTGGAATTAAAAGTTAGCAGAGAGAGTCAATGCCAAACGGCTTGTCTGCCTCAGCAGCCAGGAGAGGGCACACCAGCAGCTCCCCACAGAGACCAAGCATCCTCTCTTTTATATCAGCTCAGCTGGTGACACCGATCAGAGGGGCGGCACTACCCATTGTTGGGAACCACCGTCAGCCCTGTTACCCCAGTAGCCCTGGGAACGCCGACAAGTACAGAGTCCTCCTCTGTTTCTTACCGGCAATAACAGACCTAGATGCCGTCGTGAGAAGAGGAGGCTGCACAGAGCCGGCCCCTGCGGGTGGGGAGCGGCTGGAGCCCTGAGGCTGCTGCAGCCCGGCTCAGTTCCAGGGGCACCCCCGAGAGCGCCGTGGGCAGAGGGGCGGCCGCAGGCAGCCTCTGCCCGGGGCTGGGGGGCTCCCACCTTCAGGGAAGGGCCGAAGAGCAGAAGCTCCCACCCGGCAGCGCCGCGGCGGGCGGGGGGCACAGCATCCTCTGCCTTAGCTCATTGTAAAAGCAGGGGTGAAACACGGGAGTAAATGTAGTGGTCGTTTTGGAAACCAGGGGGTGGAATCTCCTGCGTTCGCAGTATTTCCACAAGCCCTGCAGTGCCTGCCAGCCCTGAGGCAAGCCTGGTTATAAAAAAACCCCAAAACCAACAACAACAACAAAAACCCCACCAAAACCAAACCAACCAAAAAACCCCACGACAATAACAAACAGGCAAAACTGGCAGTAACAGTGGCTGGGAGTTGCCTGCATCCACCTTTCCACTGGCCACCAGCAAGTAGTTGTCCCAGGCACCACAGGTCCTGCAGGCCTGTGACAGTAACCAGACAAGTTCCAGAGCTTAACCCTGGGATGATACACTTGTCTTGGTGATGAGACTATAAAAGAATGTGTAGCCTGAGCCTGGTCTTTCCTCAGGTCTGAATACATAATTCAGAAGGGGTGCCTCTCCATGGGTACTGAAGGTTGCTATTTTTCTGGCATTACCCAAGGAAACAACATGACTCTTGCACCTGTAAGCCCAAGTAAGGATGTTTTCTTTGGACTCTAATGTTATACAGGTGATGTTGCCAAGCCGGCTGGGATATGCAGAGATGTCCCCTAGATGTCACCTAAGATCGTGGCACTAAGTAGCTGCTTGAGCAACAGTGAAACAAGACCTAATTTGGCACTAAGAGCGCAGCCTCAGTGGCTGGAAAGTCACTGGAGTTGGATCCTTTGACTAAATTTGGTATTATTAGGACCTGTCGTGTATTATTACTCCCTAGCAAGATGGAAACAGTGGCATGGAATCAGTGGGCTCAGTGGAGGTGAAGCATTAGCAGAGCAGCAATGATAAGGAATGAGGCCTCAGTGAAAGGCCACATGCCACAGCCAGGCATCCAGTTGCTCTCCTGGGACCACACAGCAGATATCCCTGCCCACACACAAGTAGCATGACCTATGTGCAGAGCTGCTGCCTTGGGTGAACATGAGGTTTTTTTCACAGTGCAGCTCTTGCTGCCTTTGGCACAGCACTGCCGCCTTGATATTTTCAGCTTTCTCTTCTGTTTCACAGTTTTATGTTTTAGGTTCTTTCTCATGCTCTAGTCTGTAAACACTGGCCAATGTTATTGTAGTTTTCAAGGTAGTTTACATTCTTTGTCTTAGAGATATGGACAGCTGATGAACAGTTGTCTTGACCAATGGGATGGGGAGAGGTGTCAACCTTCTCCCCCAGTCCCTGGCCTTTGTAGATATACTATATATGGAATCAGACTTTCAAATAAAGTAGAGTTTTTAGTTCATACCTTCTAATCAAAGTGTAAGTGTGTGTTTGTGTGTGTGTGACAAACTGTGTCACAGCACCACTGCACATCCTATCCCATCTTTCAGGACCCAGGTACAATGCAGATCTGCTGTCTCAGGGGCTGGGGCACAAAGCAGGTGGTGAAAGGGGGGTGTTGTCTTGTATTGAAAGACCAAGGCACCCACCTAGCCCAAAAGACAGGTCATACCTCTGTCACCTGATTTTGAAGAACCTAACACAAGACAGAATGAAGAGCACTCTCTAATTAAGGAAACACATGCAATGTTTTACAGGCAGCATGGGGTGACTCAATTTATGTGGGTCTAGAAAGCTCCTTTTCAGCCAGGAAACTTGAATGATGGGAGCTGGAGGAGAATATGATCCAGATTTTAGGACCTCATAGATCACTCTGCTATGCCCTCTGTGGTGTTTGATGCAAGCCTGTGTGGAGCAGCACTATTTCCTGGCTAAGGAGCAGTGTATGTCTGGTAGCATCTGGAGCACTTACATCTCTTTTCCTTCTAGTGCCTTGCACCTTATTCGCCAAACTTTCATTCTTGGGAAAACCAGCCAAAAGAATTTCTCTTCTCCATTCTTCTTTTTTCCTTCTTTGTTGAGATCCATTTTTCAGCAGGCCTAGAAGAAACCTTTCAGAGATACCCAGGGAAGACTGTTTCTAAAACCAGAAACCTCTATCACAATGGAACTCAGCATGTTAATATAAGACAAAATACCACAGCCACAGAAGTTTTTTCTGTCAGTGTACCAAGCATAGACCTTTAAACAATATCCCACACTTAATTCCTTTGTGTAAAAAAAAGAGAGCACCAAAGAGTTCATAAATTCCCCCACCCCCCACCCCAGAAGCTCTATCAAACATTGATCTAGAACTACAAAGCATTTAGATTTCATGGTTTGAAAAAAGTCCTATTAGTTAATGAAGAGCAGTCTCTTGTTGGGAGTGGAGGTGAGTCTGCTTACCAGACCCAAGAGGACCGGCTCTCCAGGAGCTCACCAGCCACTGCTGAAGTGACCCTGGCGGGAATGTTTTCACTAGCTAGAGGTCATGCTGGGACATCAGTTACAGACCAACTTTCTGTGCTGAACAGAGCTGGTAGAGGACCAGGACAGAAGTATCCCACTCTAACAGAATCAGTTTGGCAAAGATTTTGAACAATACTTTTAGTTTTCTTCCAGGAGCTTAATCATCATCACTGAGGTTTAAAGTTTTACAGATGCCTTGTACTTGAGAAATCTTGTGTATAAGTTTAGCAGTACACATTATTCTATAGTCACTCTTCACTGCAACTAAAACAAACAAAGAAAGAGACACAACCATGCATAAATAATTCTATAACCAAGTTTCTGTTTTCTTACTTCGGGTGCTATGTTAATTCTCTTGGCAATAATCCATTTTCATCTGGTTCTCATCAACAAAAGCATTTGGTTCCCACTTCCAGGCAACGTGAACAGAGCTAGAGACATTTATTATCTCTATGGATTGCATCAGAAATAGAGAAAGGGAAAGTGGTAGTGACAGTACTAATCAACTGTTAAGCATGAGAAATAAAAAAAACAGACTTCCAAGCACAGTACTTTGGTCTTGAGTAAACTGTTTATGACACAATTTCAAAATTTTCCCAGCACAGTGTGTTAATGTTCATGTGTTTTCATGACTTTTCATTCAAGTGAAGTCTTCTCTGCTGATCTCTTTTTTTTTGCATCAAACAGGTGGATTTTATCAACATTTGAATAACACCATTCTTATTCCAGTTTTGTTCAGAGGCTAAGGAATCCAACCATCTCATGAGACTTGTTGAGGAACAGGCACAAAAGGTGCTTTCTGCAGACCAAAATGTAAGAACTGTTTCAGTAAGCAATACTACAAGTCTCCAATCTGTCAAGATAAATCTGCCTGAGGAGGAAAAGGTGAAGAGAGAGTGAAAGACATTTTAGCTAAGGACAGATTGAAATTGGTCTATAAAAACTTGTTACCTTGATGTACAATTCAGCAATAAGTTTTCATAAACATCTGTACAAACATATATTTACTAACACTTACATATTTCCTAACACATTGGAGAGCTCTCTTGCATTCATGTACCTGGGCAGTGGCCTTCAGTGGGGATTCACTGGCTGGCTGCAAATTCACAGGGACTGTGCATGTGCAACTCCACCTGAGCAGAAGGAAGCAGGTATAGGATGAAGTAATCAGGTTCTTCACAAGATAATGTTGATTTTTCCTCTTTTTAGAATATACAACTAAATTTTCTTGATCTCTAAATACAGTTTTGAATACAAAGAACCTTTGCTGTCACTCTGCAGGTGTTTTCTTAAGGTTTGAGATACATGCAGCTGTGCAGGTCCATGTGCGGGCATGTTACCACAAACACATGCAGCAAACACACTCTGTGCGCCTAGGAACTGTCTGGGCCAACCGGCATTGCTGGGAGAAAGTCTGTCTTTGACACACCGTGGGCAGTGATGAGCACCACACCTAAAAAAACAGAAGCACCTGAGGAGAACCAGCTTCAAAACAAAAGTTATTTCCTCCTGTGCAACAAAACCAGCTCTGGGGTGGCAACCAACCCACAGTTTACTCCCAGAGGTGACCCACACTCATCACAAATCAGGGAGCTTCCATCAGGGGGCTTAAGGGGTCACTTCTCATAGGCTGGGCTGCTGTCAGTGCCAGGGGCAGGGTGTTTGGATACAGGCTGCTCCTTTGACCCACATTTATCACAGCCAGCAAGAAGAAGGACACACACAGTCTGTGTCCCATGGCATATAACAAGCAAACATCTGCCACTGTCCCTACAAAGAAAAAGCAGAACTCAGATCAAAGATTTCTTCCCCAATCCAGCTATCTGCCATATGCAAGAGAATCTCTGTATAATATCCATGAGAACACAGCAGGCTGCAAACTTGTGTTGAATAAGTGTGATGAGGAGAAGGAATGCTGATCCCTCTTGGTTTTTGGGGAACGTCACATTAATACATGGGCTAAGACATAGGGAAAAAAATAGGAGGATGCATCAGTTGTGAGAGATGAGATGGCAGTTTCCATCAGCTTTGTTAACAGAAGCAAGCATGATGGAGAATTACAGTGCTACTTCCAGCTTTCGGATGGAATAGTATCATTCATATAATTGGGAGATAAGTAAAAGAAGTCTCTGTTCTGGAATTGTTTTCCTCCTCCAGAACTTGTGCGCCTGCTGGTGTTCCCACTTTTAGATGCACCAGCAATTTTTAAGCATTTAATCTCTGAAGTGCAGGTAATGCCTGTAGTTTTTTTCAGTTTATTCCCAGTAAATCTTCCATTGAAATATTGTTTGTTTTCATTAGCGATTATTTATACTTCAGTGCTTTTCATCTACTTACTCCCCAGTTACATGCTTATGAGTTTAGTAAAGCACCTAAACTCTCTGTTGTGACCACCTAGGTTTGCTGGTCAGTTCTTAAGCATATGGCTACAAACTGGCACAGGGTTGCCCTGCTCGGGAAAGCTCGCTCGGAGCATCATTGATCTTTTCTGCCTTTTTGGAGGAATCCCACGAGGATGGCGTTCAGACCTCTCAGCGCTGGCAGTCCAGCCCATCTCAGACACGTGCACGGCTCCCAGCTGAGGTGAAATCCTTCAGCTGCGCCCCGCGGGACGCTCCAGGGAGTGTCCCCGCACTGCTGAGCGCAGGTCCCAGCCGGTGCCTTCCCGGAGCGGCGGCGGCCGCCCGCGCCGACCTCCGCTGGTGCCACCGCCCCCCGCCACGCCCGCCTTGTGCCCTTCATGCAGCCGGTCCCCCTGCCTGCATTGCCCCCTCCTCAGGTGGCTCTTCTGCCTGGAACTGCATTCCCCAGCAGCCATAAGCACTGGAAATCCTAATCCTACCCGCGCTCACCTTCCTCGCCACCTTGGGCTTGTCCTTTATCAGACTCAATTACTGCCTGTCACCCCGGTTAACAAGGACAATATGGGCAGAGCCAGCAGAGCCTCAACAAGACCCAGCCTGTCCTTGCCGGGACAGAGCAGCAGTAATGTCCCACAGTCAGGATCAAGGCAGCCAGGCTTCTTTAAATGCTCAACAGACCACTCAGCTGTCAACCAATCCTTTTTTCTTGTGTAGAGAGATGCTATGGTCCAGCTCTTTCACCCATACAACTTCCAACTAAATGCTGTTGTCTTCCCCAGGCCCCTGTCTTGGTATATTTATCTGCATGTGTAGATCAGGATACAGGCTGCTTCGATTGAGTAGAATTCTATTCCATTAATTCAGATTTGTTGATAACCATACCAGTGCTAGCCTTTAAAAACTCCCACTTCAAAAACCCCACCTGAGGACGAGTGCAGGTGTTTGGGATGAAGGCAGTGCAATTTATTTTACCTGGGAAAACCTTTTCTGGCTGGTTTCTGATCCTTGCATATCATGCACAAGCTACAGCATGAGTGGCAGACATGCTGTGGGGGACATACCGTGGCCATCTGCTGAAAGTTGCTAGGCTCTTTGCAGTTTAATCATTGAATGTTGACTTTAGGAATACTTCCACCTCCCCTCTGGCAGGGGCAGGCAGTGCAGATATCCCATGCAGAATAATTTAGGGAAAGTCCAAAGGGTGGGGCTGGGGGTATAAAACTGGATTAGCAGTTCAACTTAAATCTTCAGCACTGGTTAACTGTCATGTAACTCATTCCTGGACAAGGAACTCACCCTGCCTGTTCCTGTCATGCCTGGAGCAAACTTAAGCAATGAGAGATACTGAAATCAGGGCCATCCAGGGCAGAACATCAGGCATCTCTGATACCTGCTGCAAGAATATCCCTCTCCCCCTCCTCTAGCATCTGTCAAGTGTCAGCAGTTGATATTTTGGTGTTGTTTTTCCCATGGTCTATGGCTAAGGCTCACATTAACACAAGCTGAAGAGGGGATACCCTGTTCCCAGGGGTGAAAGAAATGTTTGTGATACATCCAGCAGCACCAGAAGAAGGGCAGGGTCCCTGCATCTGAAGGCCTGGCACCTCCTGAGATCCAGCTGTGTGCCCCATGGAGGAAGTGCAAAAGAATGAGTCCTGACATCTTGGGAAACCAAGGCAGGAACCCTCTGGACACTAGAGAGCTTCTCTAGTTTTACCTCAGCACATCCTGAGCTCATTCCATTGTTCTTTTGGGGAAAGGTGCTGGCCAAGTCCTGGCTACAGACCAGAGAGGCAGATTCCTCAGGAGCTGCAAATGATTCACCACATTTCTATTTTTGTTCACTGGTTTTCTGTAACCAAATAATTGTTTAGATGAAAATAATTTGTCTGCAGTGCAATTATATCCATTCCACCTGCACAGTGCCATGCTGCACCGTACTTACTTTTCTCTACTTATTCCTCACCATGTAATTCCAAATAATCCGTTAAGTTTATATTTTATAGGTAGGAAGACAAGATGGGAAAGGCTTAGGTGGCCATTTGGACACCCAGAGTCTGTCATCAGTTTTGGGATTAGGTGCTGCATGTGATTGATATTCAGGGATGAGCCAATCACCTGACAGCCAGTTTTTTAAGGCTATACTTTAGTAATTGAGAAAGAGGAGGTGAAGAAGGAGTCAGGGCCAAACCAGCCTCTGGCAACATTGTGTGTTTCCATGCCAGTTAGCTCCTATCTGTGTTTCAGTGCTTTCCAAACTCATCCTATCTCAGCATTCAGGGATGCTAGCTGGGATCCTGGAGTACCTGTGGGGTGCTCTCAGCATAATACAGAAGCTGTGATCAGGTGGGGATATCACTGAGTGGGAGACATTGCAATCCCTTGGTAGTGGTTTGATAGGTGCCATCCTGACAGGCATTTATCCCTCAAAGCTGCACAGCCGAGTATCTCACGTGAACCCAAAACTTGGCTGCTACAGGACAGGTACTAAAGGATTCTGCCTGTGTGCTGTTCAGGGAGGCTCTTCAGGTTTTAGAACTGCTGATCTTTACATGCAAATCCTTTTTCAGGGTTGTTATGCCCAAGGCACACCACAGAGTTAGCAGGCTATTTAAAACGCAAAATGGCACAGTGGACAACAAAGAAAACCCTCAGACCTTCGATGTCACCAGTGCCAAGCAGAACCAGACAGTCAGTCCCTCTGTCTATCATATGCCACTATTTGTACACCTACAGTTCACTCTGCTTGTAGGGTGGCATGGTGAGCACAGGCTCCACTGTTGCCCCCAGACTCTAATCTGCAGAACTGCTATCTCACCAAGATACTCTCCCAGTGCAGATTTGGATAGTTGACTCTTCACTTCAAATGAGAGCTTTGTACTTGTCTAGTGAATTGCATCCTATTATTTAGTTCAGTCCATGTATCCCATTTGCCAAGATCTTACTGGAAATCTAAGCAGGTGACCTCCAACATGTTTTCTACTCTTCCTAGTCTGGTACAGTCTACAGAAGGAAGAAGTTTTGTCTGTCTTTCTTCATGTGTATCAGCAGTGAAATTCAAAGTGGCTGTACTGCAGCTATGGATCCCAGAGTTGTTACAGAAACCCTCAGACTGAAAGTGGGTGCTCTTAGTCCAGTTTCCCCAACACCTCCACCTCCTTCATCTCAGTAAAATTAGGAGGATAAGAACGGTGGTGATAATGTCATATAACTCTATACCAAAATCCATAAAATTCTGCTACTTCATCCTTTATTTTCTCAAAGAATCAGGAATAAAATCACCTGGCATAATCAATTAGAGAATGTTGAAGTAATTTCCATGCCAACATTGGTTGTTCTTGAAGTTTATAGCTGAATCCTCTGCAAACATGATCAGATGAAGGAAAACACACATCTACCAAAACACACCAAATTCCTGCTGTGTAAATGTGTGAATGCGTGTGGTGGTCAATCATCTGCTCACTTCCCCAGTGCCATGAGGACTAGACTTTGTAAGAAGCTTTTGTAAACTGACCTTTTGAATAGAACTGCTGCATTAGTACTGTCACAAGAGTGTAGAGACAAAATGAGGATGCTTTAAAAAGGTAACAGAAGTAGCTAAGATCAGATTATACTGGGCTGCAGGGTCCCCTCAGTGTTACCTGCTCAGGATTTCTTTTACCCTTGCAACAGAACTTTCCCTCTATTAACACTCCAAACACAAACACCAGGTTAACATGGGACATTTTACTCACCAAAACTAACAGGAACCCAGAAGTCTGCAGCCCTTTATTTTAAGTGAAGAGGTAGACATGGAAAGGCAAGAGTATTTTCAGCTCCATTCTTTAGAGGAGACAGGGTAGACAAGTTCTTTAAAGACCTGAAAAGGCAGCAAAACCAGGCAAGCAGGTAAGGGAGCAAGCAAGGAAACCTAAAAATGTTCCTGTCCAGAAACCTAACAGCTTGTAGGACCATTTTGCTGGGCAGAAACATGACAGCTTATAGGACTTTTCTCCTTAAGAACTCAAAATATTTTTTACTGGGCCAGCCATGTATACTGCTGCAGCCCACACACCATGGTGGGGAGGCACTCTGCTAAGATGGGAATCCTGAAGGACTTTCAGTTGCAAATGGACTTAGACAAAGACACGAGCACCATCCCTGTAGGCAAAAACAATCCCCAAACCAATAAAATGCTGCTGACAATATATAGCTCTTCACTGGGATAAGCAGAGAGTGAAAAGAGGAAAAGCAGTGCTGGCTTCCAGAGGAGTACAAAGCTCTCTGCTCTAGTCCTGTTGTCCAAGAGGAAAGAAGACATTCACTTTAAAAGCAAGTGAGGTATGGATGTGGACTAAGTCGGAAGCAGCAGACAGAGAGAGGCACACCCCATCTTTGAGGGTTTTGTCTGTGTGCCGTTGATAAGCCTAGAATAGGGTGGATTGGGTTGACAGTCCAGCAAGTTTCTCCGCTGTCCTTCCTGCTTCTCATCCCAGCAGCATGTATGCATTCTCAGGGCAACCCCGCCAGTGTCTCCCTGCCAGGGTATGCCTGCTTCCCCTAACAGGAGCCTATCAGAAACATCTCCAGGATAAAAATTAATATCTGGGATTCAGCCAGAAAATATGTAAGGGAGATTTCACCCAAATCTTTGGACCCCAGGTTATTTTTAACTTTGGTAAAGTATTTTTGCTCTCCTAAATATTGGGGCAATCATCAAATGGTCAGGCTGCTGTTGCAGAAAGGAGACAGGGTAGAAAGCAATGATGCAGAGCACGCACAAAAACAGGATAAACAGTGGCATGGGACACTGTGCTCTGCCCAAGAGGCAGCTGCAAACTGACCTTGGATTCGTCCTCACCATTCCCTGGTGCTGCAATTCTCCCCTGCGCTGACTATGTGGCAATGTGTCCCCAGGGCTCACGCTTACAGCCACGCAGCATCACCTCTCTCCCCACACAGGTGGAGATCCACCCGCAGACGCAGCAGGTATTGTGGATGTGATCGCTGCATCTAAGCCGGGCTGACACCCTGGAGCACGGGACTCTGTGGCCCTGCCCACGCCACCTCAGCTGGGTCAGATCTGCCAGCAGGAGGAGGCATTTCTGCAGATCGCTGCTCGGCGCTCCCACGGTGCTGGCAGCAGGCGAGGGGTACCTGGGAGGACGGTGGCAGCCTGAAGAGAGGGGCAGGAGATGTAGGCTGCAGATGTGGGAAAGAAGGCACAGAAGGCCTGGAGGAGGAGAAAGACCAGCTGAGATAAGCAGAGCACGCTGTAACCCGGAGGAGGGAGGCTGCAGAAGTGCAGAGGTGCCGCTGCCCATCGAGCGCGGGGCGGGAGGGTGGGGATGGGCACTCGGCATGCGGTTCCTTGGCACCTGGCCTGCCATATCTGATGTGGGTAGAAGGATACCAGAGAGCACCAGAGCTGAAGAGAGGGTGGCAACACAAAGACCGCTGTGTTCCTCTGGTCCCCATCCCTTTCTCCCCCTCCTCTCCCAATTTATTTACCCGAGTTCAAAAGACAGCCTCACAGTCCCGAGGGGCTGGCTGAAGTGGCCAAGGGGTGGGCTGTGAGGTCATCTTCAATGAGGGCAAAAATCCAGTATCAACAATGCTGCCCATTGTACGGCCCTGTTTAGACAATACCGGCTGGGTTCTTGCTGCTGGCAGCCCGAGGACTGGGACCAAAGCCTGTTAGGGGTAACAGGAGGGGAGGATGGTGGGCAGGGCGTCTGGCATTGAGTCAGACCGAAAGGGATGGAGCAAAGTGCAGAGATAAGCACCCTATCCCAGTCATCAGCATGTTATCAGCCTAATTATTGATGCTGATAAGATTATCTTGGCGATTATTCTCTCATCGGTGGCAGGGAATTTAGCTATCCTGTTCACAGCCTGGAGCCATGGCCATCACCTCAGTTACATCTGCATTCCCTTCTAACCCTAGCAATGAGACACTAGTGAATTCAGCTACCTTATCGACTCTCTTTAACCCCACATTTCCCACTCAGCAGCAGCAGGGTGGGCAATGTAATTAACAGCTGCTTCTCCCAGCCCTTGCCCTTCCAAAGGCAGTTGGGGGTTTGGCTATTGCTATTCTTCCACATGCTCCCAGCTGAGGAGCCCAGGTAATCCATACTGAGCTTAGACATGCTTGAAGAGTGAGGATGGAGCAGGGGATCTTCAGAAATCTGTGGGAACCATTGAATTTATAGAGCAATGGTTGATGTTTTAAGGTGTGTGTCTGTGGCGGGGGGAACATGATAGAAAGCAGGCAAGTGACCAGGATGCTGCCAGTTCTTGTAAACATAGGTAGCACTTTTGGTAAATGCCATGATACCAGGCTCCTCAAGTCACTGTGTCTGGAGCCACATGACTGGACAATTCTTAGCTTTCCATTTCAAATAAGAAATCAATTTGCTACCTCTCCTGGACAAGAGTGTGTGAAAATAAAACATGGGATCATCAGCTTCCAAAAGAAAGCATGGGGAGAAAACATCAAACAAGGGTTGTTATCCCACAAGCTGGCATCTGATCCCTGGCACCTGAACTCCTGAAACAGACAACCCTAAAAGACCTGCAGCTGCCATCATCTTTCAAGCAGGCATCAACTCTAAACTCTTGTAGTCTGAGCCAGGTCCTGTCCCAACACATTCTGTAGCCATGGTCCCCTACCCTATTTCTCTGCAACACATAACTGTGTCCAAAAGTCAACTTGTCAAATCCAGAGACACCATTAACCTAAGAGACTGCTGGCAGCAGTGGTGAATGATGCCAGTGTTCATCTGCTCTGCAGAGTGGGCTTGACACCTTTGAAGAGCAGATTCTTAATGAGGGTAAGGAGGAGAGAAAGCATTGGTGAAAGGATGGAAAGCCACCCCAGCACTGCTCTTTGAATGAAAGACCCACAGATGATTCTCCTACCTCTAGAAAAAGCACTAAAGCTGGAATTGCTTTATACTTCTTCAGGAAATCAATGCAAGAGATGCAAAAGTAATCCTACGAAAATTTTTGCAAGCCATTTTTTTTGGCTTAGGGTTCATTTCTTTCCCCAGTTTTCAGCTTATTCCCTCATTACTTAAGTCTCCTTGTTTCAAGTTCCAGCTATGAAATAGAAGACAAAGTGGGATACAGGGAATGTTGTTAAATAAGATAAATAAACAACATTAAACAAACCTTGCAAAGCCCTTGCAGCAAGCATTTTTGTGTACATGGCTTTTTCAACAGTTTTGGAGAGGGTAACTGAGGAGATCCAATAAAATTTCCAAGATGTCAACACCATATGAAATCCCCTTGCAAAACTTACTGTTAAATGGGAAAGCATTTTTTTTATTTTTAGGGGAGACTATGAAGGAATATGTTATGGTAGAAGAACCTTAGCTTAGCTTTGATGCATTCTGGCACTGTGGTAGCAGAACCAGGGTGGCTAGTGCATCCCAGGACAGGAATGTGACAGTTCTTTCTCTTAAGATGTCTGCTCACTTATACTATCTTGTGGTAAACCTTGCTGCTGGTTTATGCCTCGTTTTCTGCAGTCTTGATAAAGAACTCTAAGACCTTCTGACAAAAAGAATTCTGCAAGAATTTTTCACTAGCCCGGTTCCTCAGCTGAGTCATGAATCTGTGGGGAGGTCTTAGCAAGGTGGAAACAGCCTTACATTGGACCTTGTATTTCTAAAGAAATCTGGTGTGGAAGTTCAGGGCCTGTGCTGCCCATGACATGGGTCTGCCCATTGCTGCCCTGCACCATGGCCCTGGCATTGCATCAGCTCTTTTATGAAATACCATGACCCTGGGCAGCAGTCACCAGATGCAGAAAAATTGAATCAGTTTCCTGAGGATGATGGCTGATGTCAAATCCTTGTGAAGCAATGTTGGTGTACACCACAAGCAATGTAATTCTGCTGTAGGCTCAGCTGGGAAGTTTTCTGTGGAAGGAAGGAAAAGCCTGTCTGGAGAGATACAAACTAGAGTGGGAAAAGCCTGATTTAAGCTGTACTGCTGTATTTATACAGACATTTCTGTTTTCTCATTTGGGCTGCCCAGTGATCCCCCTTTTGTCTCAAGCCTTTGAGCAGCAGAGCTGAGACAGAATTCTGCAGCTGGGATTCAGATGGGCAGGGCTGGGTGGGCAAGGGGTGTGCAGGGTGCAGGCCACAGGCACGGCCAGCAGCTCTCCACAGGAGGGAGCCTGGCTGGCACAGCATGGCCAAGCCTCTAGCCCACACAGGGCCAGAACAGCAAGGCCAGTTCTGCTGCAATCCAAACACTGGAAAAGCAAACCATGCTGCACATACTCCTCTTCCTCACGAAGGTGTCAATGCCTGAACCTCGTGGCCGCATTCAGGAGCATTAACCTGTTTCAAAAGTGATGAAAATGGCAGCTGGAGAAGTTGGCCAAGCTGTGCAGTGTGTTTCTCAGGACTGTCCTTGGCACAGAAGACTTGAAACCTGCCAGGCGAGCACAGCCCCAGTGATGGTCAAGATCCATCTCTTCCTCTATGCAACAAAAAAAAAAGGGGATGGTCACCTCCCAGACCTAACTGAGTAGGGAAATATGCAGAAAACTTATTCCTGTTGTGAGGGGAGCAGCCAAACATGTTTTTAAATTTAGATGGTAAAAGTCTAGCTGCTGCCCTGTATAATCCCTCATACTTGCACATCATGTCCGAGGAAAGAAGCCCGTGGCAAAGAAAAGGGCTCTGGTGGGTCTGAGTATCTGCAAAACTGCCAACTGTATTCCCCAAAGCCTCACTCTCACCCAGCGGTAGCAATTCCAGGTCTGCTCCTCTGCTCCTGGGTCATGACACTGAGATTATTTTCCCCATGTGTTATGAGCTGGAGATTACCTCTTTAACATCATCAAGTACCACCTTCTTTTTTTTAAAAAAAACCTTATTTCTTTTCTGGTTTTCTTTTGGAAATAGCAGGAGTCAGGTTTTGTTAGGGTAGTTTTTAGCCCAGTTTGTAGTTCTTTCAGCACCCACATAGAAAATAGGTAGAATCCTTAATTTAAACATAATTTCTCCCCAGTGTTGTTAACCAAACATTTAATGGAGCGCCTTAAAAGAGATGGTTGAAAGTCCCTCCCTGATTCATGTCTGCTTTCACCATCCAGGAACATTTTCTGATTTAACATTGTGTCTCAAAAGGTAGGCATGACTCAAGATCCTAATATCAAATTTAAACACATCCTCCTCGCAGACCTCTTTATCCATCACAGTGGAATGAAGAAGCAGGGACATATTTCCCACTTTGCTGGACACCTCTAAATCTGAGAACAAACGGGCTACTCTTATTTTTCATTGTCACTTTCCCTTTCCAGTGATTACAATGCAACTCACTTTTGACAGCTGCCACTGGATAAGCCACGATATGTCTGAGCAGGATCAGCTCAGGGATGGACTCTGCAAGATCTTGGTGTGGTCAGCTCTATCACTGCAGGGGAGCTCCAGACAGGATATATGTCAGAGGATATGGGCACACTTTGGGCTTTTCACATCCCTGCTCCACTCCCAATATGACTCATGTGTCAGCAGGGGACAGAAGCTGAACACGGGACACACAATTGAATAGGGGAAGGAGCTACAAGAGGCCCTGGCCAGGGTAATGGCATTAGGTACCCTAAGCCTTGGTGCTAAATGACTGAGAGTGCCTGGCACGGTGACCACACGGTGGAGTTAGGAGAGCCGCCTCCGGGCTCCGCCACCGAAAAGGTTTGATTTGTAAGGGCCTCGTTTTTCTCTTTAAATGGTGAAGGTCTCTGTGGGATACAGTTGGAATTTCGGATAGAGCTTGGATTTTGGATAGAGGCCGGCTATTGCTGGCATTACTGGCTAGCGAGGAGGTTGTTATGGAAAATAGCTGATGGCAAACTGAGCTACTACTTCTTCCTTCCATCCTCTGCCGAAGGCACTATTTTCTGGGAACAACAGGCAGGATTCCTTTTAAAATGTTACAACCAACAGTTTACAAATTATGCGCATATCGTGACGAACATCTACACAGACATACATGCTTATCCAGACATAAGTTGTGGGGTGCTTTTCTTTGCAGTAATGTATGGTTTCTATACACGCATACACTTGCAGAATGCTCCCCAGACAGATCCCCAGCTCAGACGGATGTTTCATGTGGAATCCCCTTCCCCCCGCCGCAACCCGCACGCAGCTGGGGAAGGGGCGCGGGGCTCCCTGGCATCCCTCACCCCTCGGGAGCCCCTTATTTGAGGAGGGGCGGCCCTCGCGGCGGCGGCGGCGGCTCTCGGGGGCCGGCAGCAGCCCCGGCGGGNGGAGGCCGGGGCGCGCAGAGCCCGGCCCCGCCAGCCGCCGAGCAAGCAGCCCCCCTTAAATACCTCCGCACCCGCCTCCGGGAGCCGCACAGCTCGCCCAGCGAGGAGCCGACCAGAGGCAGCCTCTCGCCCGTGCCGGGGACCTGCGCGCCCGCGTACCGCCGCCGAGGAGCAGAGACGCTCGCCCCATGCCTGCGCACTTGCTGCAGGAGGAGGTGAGCGGGGCCCCGGGGTTGCGGGCGCTTTGTCTTCCCCTCGCCCCTTCCCCCTTCATCTCCGCGGCTCCGGCAGCGCTGCGCTGCTGCTGTGTTGGGGAAGAAGGTCTGGGCATCCACGCGTGTCTGTGCGTGCACACACACACGTATTCACACGTGTGTGCCTGTGTCCTCCCCGCACCGCTTCGCAGCCGTGAGGGCTCAGTGGTAACTTAGGGCATCACCCCAGTCTGACGGGGAGCCCATGGATGAAGCGGAGACATCTGCCTTTGAGGTGATCTGCCTGGGTCCTGTACCCTCAGGTAGACTGAGCATAAAATACAGGTTTATTTTGAGAACACCCATCGAAGCATGCTGGGTGCTTGAATAGCACGAAGGGCTATTCAAGCAAATCTTTTGTGCCAGGAAGTCATCATTTTGGATAATATTCAGACTTCCTTTTTTTTTTTCATTTTTAATGAAAAATTTTAGGAAAATTTTAATTCATTTTCTTTTTAATAAGAAAGGGCTTTCACTAGCAGGGTTTTAAGACCAAATATTGCAGCAGGAAGCGTCTCTAGGACAGACACAAGGTGAAAGCCGGCTGGCCAGATGAAATGAATGACTGTGTCTGCATTGCTTGAGCCAAGCAGGCACACAATAGGGAGACTGCCCATTTTTGGCATAAGAAGGTCTGAATAACAACCTGACACACCAGTAAGATGTGTGGAGCTGTTGGATTTTTAAAGATTTTAATTTTTTTTTTTTACCCCTGTGGCAGCCACCCTTTTCCTAAGGGGAGGAGGCAGGGGCTTGATTCTGCTCTCACCTTCTCATCCTTTCCCCCTCTGCCAATGCCTAGGAGTGGATGTAAATCATAGCCCTGCTCTTTTCCTGTCACCAGCACACAGGGTCTCCCTTGGTCCTTCTGTGCAGGTGCCATGACCTTCCAGGGATGCTGTGATGTAAAAAACTTTACTTCCCCCCCCCCGCCCCCTCCCAAAAAATGGATGTCACGGGCAGTGTGCTCAAACCATGTTTCATGGTTTTGGCATGTATTTTGGGCCATATCCTGGAAGCTGGAAAGAATCCTGTCCCTGCATCATGCTGGGCATATTCAAATGTACTGGACCTGAGATTCAGTGCCCTGGGGCCCATACACTGTACCCAGTGCAGGAGCCTTTGAGCTGCACTTGGTTGTATAAGCTGGCTGGGTGCCAGGATCACCTATGGCGTGTTCAGTGCTGGGGAGGTGGGGGTGTAGATGGGGAAACACATCTGTTCTGCAGATGAGAGCTGTAAAGTCACTCAGAAATGACAGAAAGCTAGTGAAAATGATTTAGCTGGCCTCCTCCTTCTCTCAGTCCTAGACCCCAGATCAATCTCCATCCCATTTGCCTTGGTAGGAGCCACTAAGGTCATAAGGGGATAAAAATCCTTTCTTTCCTCGTTACCCCCCCAACCCCC